>JARBJD010000267.1:0-104577 GCA_033064195.1 Blattamonas nauphoetae | reverse complement strand
AAATCTTTCACATCAGGGAATTGAAGGCCTATGGAATTGACAGTTCGCATGATGATGAAGAATATGTCCAAGTTCTGGGAGACTGCCAATTGTGCGAGGTGAAGGACTATATTCGGTGGGCGGACATCGGATTCAGGCATGGGCATAGGTACGAAAAGTGTACGCTCCGGTAACGTCGTCTTTTGAGTTTTCAACAAATCTCACGATTGACAGCAAGCACGAGCAGGCAGCATCAATATTCGGAACACTCTCCCATTGGCAAAGTGACGTCTGGAAGAATGGGGCAAGTGGAGGAGATGACTGAAGGACAGAGATTTGGTTTTTCCAGAACTGACAGGAGAAGGATAGTAATGTAAAATCACAGACGAAGTGATGCTAATTCTGTAATAGTGCCCGGATAAACCTGATCAAAATTCATAAACTCGATCAAATTCTTTTTGAGAAATCAAGTTGAAATAATTGCACTGATCTTGAAATTTGCATTTTTATCTCACCACATCACAAATTTCGTGAGAGTTCTTCTCTAATATTTTAATGGTTTAGATCAAGATTGGATCCCACATAAATGCGTCTCACGAGATTGACATTTCATGAAATGACAAAGATAGTTAGGATAAAGAGATGAAAGAATGATAGCAAAGAGTTATGGGTAGTTGCTTCATCTTTCACAGTTCGTTCAGATGAAGGCCGGTTGAGCTCGGTGGAGACAGAGTATGTCAAGTGGAGTGGAAGGATTTAGAGGTGAGTCTATTGGAAATTGAGAGCCAGCGGGATGATCTGGAACAGTGGATGGAGAGAGGAGCTTTTGGGCGAGTTTTGGAGTATTGGTTGGGAGTCAGATGGGCATTGGGTCGCAATTTTTCACTTTCCAAAAACAGTAGTTTTGTTCGAGTGAAATGCAAGAGGTAATCCAGTCCATAAAATCGAATACTTGACTTTCATCAATCTCAACTATCGATCTTATACCACTAATTTCTCCAACTTTCGTATGTTGTGGTGATCAAGCCCATTGAGAGATACTCAAAATGTCGAAAGCTATCTTCACCCTTAAATCACTATCGTGCACACGAGATATATCATATAAGGCGTCATTAAAGAGTTTAGATGCAGAAAAACCATCCTAGGCACTCTTGGAAGACTTGATCGATCCAAAACAGAATAATGGATCAACCATCCACAAACACATTTTAGCACTCGTTCTGCCATGTGTTGAAGACCTTGACCGATATTTCGCGAATGATTCCTCTTAGCTTTCTTCCAGCACGACAAGTATGCCGCTACATTTTAACTTATTTCTCCACTCTTTTTCCGCAGCGATGGCGAAATTTCTATGCTAGCCATGAACCATCATTTGTCAGCTCTAAATCTCACTGGGGATTCATTTCATAATGAAGAGGAGGAAGAAGAAGAGGAAGAGATCATCAGGTTTCTGTCTCCATCCCTTTGACATTTCACAGCACCGTATAATCTGTCAACGAGTTCAATCTCCTTTCTATTGCACCAGAATTGCGTTCAATGGTCCAAGAAGTCTTCTCCTTCCAATCACAGAAGTTCATGCTTCCTGCTCCCCTCAAACCGTTCATCCCCGAATATCAACCTACCATTGGTGAGGTCGATTCTTCTGTGAAAGTGCAGCGTCCAGATGGTGTTGGTGACTTTCTTGGCCTTGTTGTTCTCGATGAACATGGTCCAGAACAGAGCAATCCGTCTACGCTCGAGATGTAATTTTGGAATCTCGAAAACTGAGTGATGTGAAGTAGCCAACAAATGCTCGAACTGTGGACGCGAATGATCGAGGAGCGATTGTATATAATTCAAGATGTCCATCACTATTTTTGCTTCCTTTTTCTCTACTCTTTCGCTGGTAGGGTCTTCAATCATCGCGTAATAGCATCGAGGAGTTCTATGAAAGACCACATTCTCCTTATGTTGCCTATCGAGATCCAATGCCGTCTCCGGAGACACGAGCGGAAATCTGGCCGCCCAAATTCGAGAATCAATTCAAACATGTCTGATTCTATCGTTCTTCAACAACAATTTTCCTTCTCATGATCTTTCAGACAACAATACCTCCACTTCATCGACTGGACATGAACATCGCAGATTACAGCAAACTGATCCTCTCCATCCTCAACATCGCTGTGTACAATGATTCTGTGAATAATCTTCTTCACATTATCTTCTCGGTGTTCTTTCCATTCAAATAGAACCCACACTTCAAAGATTTGGACCTTGGGGATCTTCTCTCGCAGTCCAAAGGCCACTGACTTCATCATTTACGATCAGTTCTTCAATCCTCGTTTCCCATTGATTCTCATAATTCTTCATTTCATTCATCATCCTTTTTTCTTTTTTATTTGTCTCCCAATCTCCAATTGGACAGAAACCTGAAAACGATGATTGTTCCCGTGAAATGATTGGATTCTCACGCTCCCGTCAGAACATTATTAATCTTAGCAAGGTGTGTCGAATTTTGCTTAAGCTGAACGCGTTGCTGAACTGCTAGTTGAGTCGTCAGCCTTTTCTGTCCTTCAAACGACTCTGTGGGCTCGATAACAACTATAATTGCCTTCAGAATGATCTGTCTCAATACCCTTGTGGGCAGCACACTCCTTCTGAACAATGCTGCAGATAAGAGCGCCCTCCATGTGCACGAAGTGGCAGACCAGACTACGCTCAGCGTTGGGTGGTGAAGGGCGGCAGACATATGCACTGTGTCAGTGAGGTTGGGATATACTCTGGTGGTGAGTCTTGAGATGTATGGCTTGCAGATACCCAATCTAACAAGCTCGTCTGTTTTCAGTCATCTCGTTGGTAGCAGACAGTGAAGAGCATCGCATGCGATCCGATTTCGTCTCCGAAGTCATCAAAGGAGTGGGAGTGTTGGTTGTTGTGAGGTTGGTCTGGAGTGTGTCTTGCTCAGTCGTGAGCTGATCAATGTTCGTGTGGAGTGTCTCGATGGAAGGGCTCTTCTCCTCGTTTATTCCAATCCACTCATCCACCTCCCTCTTCGTCTCCTCCAATCTCTCCTCCAGCCGCGTGTTGTTCTCTCGTACCATCTCCATATGCTGCCTCGTTCGCTCCAAACTGTTTTCCAGAGTGCTTTTGTCTGCAGCCAGCCATGCTGATCGAACTTGGTAGTCCGACATCTTCTCTGCCAATCGGGCGTTCTCCTCTTTGAGATAAGTCAGTTCGGATTGTTCATCAGCTGATACTGAACCCATTGTTCGTTGCTCTTTTTCAAATATCGCCTTGTCGTTCTGTTTCAGTGAACGATGCTTTCGAAGAATCGGGCTTTCGCAATAGATCTGCTGTTCATCACCGGTGTCCAATCCATTCGGAGAGGGACTGTGTTCTTCAGATGTTGTTGGTGCTCCTGTGAACTGCTTTGTTGTGATTTGCGCTTCTGCATCTGATGACAGCGTCGGCAGTGTGAGTCCAGTCAGATCAGCATGTGGCTCCTTCCGCTCTCCCCTTCTCTCCTGCAGTGAGCTGTTCGGCTTCTGAATCGCCACGAACGAGTCTTCAAAACGCTAGTAATCGTCGAATTGTTCGTCCCGTATGGAGTCGGCTATGATCGTGTTCGACAGGACGAGGCGAGGCTTGTCATCAGTCAAATTGTATCGCGTGAGGGTTGGAATCGTATTCACCTCCACACTGGACCACACAAGAAAAATCATCACTATAAGTATCAGCACTGTGTGTGATATGACCAATCCATCAGAGAACTATTGCAAGATTGCAGAGGAAGGATCAACGACGCGGTCTGTGGCGCATGTCGGCTTTCTCCTATTTGTCACTCCATTTGCATCATTCTTTTCCTCTCTCTCTCGTGCCAGTTCTTTCCGCCTTTTGTAGTATGCGAATATGCTAATTGCTCTTGCTGCCATTGTGACTGTCCGGTGCATCGCTCACAAGAAGAAAAGGGTGAAGATTCGCCCAAACAGCTCATCGTTGAAGAAACCGCAGCGGAACCTCCAAAATCACATGAGGAAAGCACTGAATCGGCTCCATCAATGGAAGTTCAGCAAGAATACGAGAGCTAGCACATCGGGTTTCAAACATCGCTAAAGTGTTATCTGGCATATCTTCGACTTTAAGTTGTAAATATTTCGTGTGCATTTCATGTACATCACGTCAGAATGTTTGGTGCATAACTAGTTCAGAGAAAAGGAGATCAAACCATACACACGGAGTTTCAAGTCTTTGTTGATTCCAAAAAGTACAGAAGAACGGAGAATGAACAGGAAGGAACATCGGATGTATGTGACGTGATAACTATCGTAGGAACGTGGTCAAGAAGGGCGTGGTTGGAATCCGTGTCGTGTCCCGTTTCTCTGCACTCAAAGACATCCTCCCAACCAGAATTGAACAGTTTCCTGCTGCAAGTATGGTCATTTTCTGGCTGGTGTTCTTGCCATCGTTGTTATCGAGTCATACGGTTGAATTTCGTGATCCAACCGTTTCATCTCCACTAAGCTTACTCTTCGAGGTAGTGACGCCTTGAAGAATAGGACCAGTGCTGATGAGATGGTGAACAGATAAAGATGTGGTTCTGCCCGAACAGAGAGGAAAATAATCAGAATTCTAGAACACAGACGAATTGATGTTAATTCTGTCAGGAGGCCGGTTGGGGCGGATTACCAGCTGATGACATCGACAAAGAGGATGGGGAAGTGAATAAACACGTTCAGACCGAGAAGCGAGAGGGGGAGAAGAAGAGCTGAACGCTTGCATGTTGATCGAGTTGGGCTGGCTGAAGTGGGTGACATTGACAGATTCTGTGATAACTTGGAAAACAGCAAAGAGCGACGACGACAGCCAAGTTGCGAGTGATCCATGGAGGAGCTGAGGAAGAGAGGATAAGGAGAGAGTGAGGGCGACGAGATTCGAGCGCCTTCTTACCTTCCCTGCACCTTCGGCTGCTGACTCGGTGTCGGGGTTGGCGTTCACAGCGTCGTTGTCACAGCTGGACGCGCGGATTGCGAAGCTGACGGAGCGGACACGAAACTCGGATGGCTCAGCGACGTCTGGCCCGCCTCTTCACGTCTTCTTCGATTCCTCGACGTGCCTGTGACCCTCCGTGTCATCCTGATTTTGCTGTTGCTGGCAGAGTCTCAGAGAACGGGATGGCGAGGGGAGAGAGAGCAGTGAGCGCGACTGGTGTACTGTGGATGGTCCTTAAGAAAGAGCTCAATTAACAAAAATGCACACTTCCGGTCCTCGAATCCTCTTGGTGTTAGTGCCTGCGCCTATTAGAAACGGATAGGGTGTCGGTGTCTCGTCCATTCGAGAGCGTCCAGACGAGCAGCGGGAGAGTCAGACGGAGAAACCATGATTCTTTCTTTTTCTTGTGAATAAGGAGAAATATGTAGTTGTTCTTTTAGTGTCGATCTCGGCCACCATCACCAATGTCATGCTGCCACTGGACATAGTATCCAATTCTGGTGTCCTAAATCCCAGTATATTTCCAATGATTGAGAAACTGAGGGACGCAAATGTGAATGGTGGAATGTGTGATGACTGGTGGGGAATCGCGGAACCAAATCCGAAAACATTCAACAGTGCTCCCCATATGCAGATCGCCCAGAAGTGACAATCCCTTGGCTTCCACTTGCAGTGCGTGACGTCGTTCCACAGATGTGGATGCAATATGGTTGATACAGTCACCACTCCCCATCCGTCTTTGGTTCTCCAAGTTCAAGTTGTATCCCACAAGGGCAACCACGGCAACGAAGTAGACGAATACATCTCACTCGCGCTCGACAAAACTAACATGTTGATAGTGACGATCTTCCTAAAATCGTCCTCACACATGAAGAGGATGTACTGTCTCGCGGCTCCAACATTCATGTAGAGTGGAGTTAGAGTGAGCAAGAATGAGCACACATTTGTTCGGGTAGAGAGTGATGGGCGACGAGAAGTCATTAGATCGAACAGCTCGCTGAAGGAGATGGTTAGTTATTGATGTCGAGCCCAGAATATTGTTTTGGCCTTTTGTCTCCTCCGTGAAAACTACTGTTCCGACGATGACTTCAGTAATTTTCAGATAACATCCTGTCAGAACCGGATTCTGGTCGTCGAGAGAACTGATCCCGAATGACGACAGATTTAGAACTGATACTTGACCTGTGCACTTAATAACGCCAAGAGAATGAAGTAGAATTCGGGAAAAGACAAGACAATGGCGATAAACAGCAATAAAGAGAAGAAAAGAGGGAGCAGATGTTTGGTGGAAGAAAGCGGAAGGTGTGAGGACATACATCTGTAAATAATCGAGTTGGTAGTCGGGATATGATCTTCACCTGTAAGGGAAATGGGCGAATCTTTTCCATGTCAGGGTCCAGTTCGCGCTGGATGAGGAGTTGAGATCGGAGTTGGAAAGTTGTGGTGGGGCTGTATGGAATAACGTCGGAGACTCTCCTGCTAGAGAAGATGCTGAATGCAAACGACTGGATATAATTGTGTGGGGATCAACTGTCGAATGAAAGAGAAGGAGTGCGCAGCGAATGACAACAAGTGAAAGTATAGTCATTGATTACTGTTGGTACTCGTTTCATTTTCAGGTTAGCCTCCCCTTCGAGGTTCATTGTGTTCACAGAACACACACCGGAGTCTCCACTGCTCGCCAAAAGGATCAAATCCGCTTGAATGTCATCATTTCTGATCTGAAATGAATTGAGAACAGAATAAAGTGAACGTACAAATCAACCAACACAACCACACCGATGTGAACGACTTCGCATGAGCGTTTCACTAATCCATCTTTGGTTCACACCTTAAGAGGTTGACAATAGGTATTTCGATCAGTCAAGGGTGGAAATTTGTCTTCGAAAACGTGCATTGTTTCAGGCGGTGATGTTATAGTTCTGGGAGTGTTTGATGATTCGAAAAACAGAGATAAAAGTCCATCAATAAAAGAAAATGAGAAACCAGTTCAAAAGCATTGGTACTCTGAAATCAGATGATGGAACGTCCGAGCGAGGGACAATGTGTGGGAATGTTCTTGTGGGAGGACCAAAGAGTGGGGAGGGAGCGTGGACGCTGGATCAAAGAAGAGAATATGGGATTAACACGTCTTTCCTCACCAATATTATATACCCATTGATTAATCAACACAAATGGAAGAATACTTTAGAAAAGCTAAATCAACAAGGAGTGGACACGGCCAAAGCATTTTCAAGCTACTCAGCGAACTCTGTGAAGACGAACCCGCGGCGCCACTCCTCAGCGCACTAAAGAGTCGGAACGAAATGATACCGATTAGAAAGAAAATTCTCAACCATTACACCGGTTTGGGTCTTTTACTTCTCATTTACCCTCACTTCTTTAAGCATACTTCACTCAACTGCTCCAAAGCCTGTCACAATTACATGAACAGCTTGAACGCGGGGATGGTATAAAGTTGCTGCAATGTGTGACCCAGGCCTGCAGCTTCCAAGAGGCCAAAGACTACGGATTCAAAATAACTGAAAATCAGTATTACTACGCAAAGTCCTTATACGATACTGAATCACAAACGATTCACTCTCCTCCTCAGCATCAACGACAAATAAAACCCGTTTGTTTCTCTCTTTTTCTTCAGCATTCGTCTCAGGATTTCTTAATCGAAGAAGGCAGTCAATTGATGAACGATATAATCGAAAATACTGCACCAAGCTGTAAAAACCAAAAAAGGCTCTCAAAGAAGAAACAGAAAAAGCAAAGTTTGTCCTGATTATCTCTCAACTTGTTACATTTAGAGAAGACAATAGAAGATACGTTAGACGAGAGCGACGTCGATTTTGTCTGCCCTCCTAGTCCAATATTGACAGCTCCCACCATCCAAACCACCTCTTCATTTGGCAATCTCACTCCACACAGCCAAAACAAAACACAAAAACAAACAAAAACAAAACAAAAACCAGAAAAAAGATTACTCCATACAACAAAAAAAGACTTATACAACAAATTAAAGGAAGAAGGAAAGACCACGATGCATTACTCAACATTTTGCCGAAAAACAAGATTCCTGAGGAAACCAGAATGTCGGACGGACCTATGCAGTGTATGTGCTCGTGGAGATTTCCTAGAAAAAAAACATAAAACTCTGGCATCACAAAACAAACAGATACCAGAAAAAGAAAAAAAAGAAATAGAAGAAATAAAAAAACACAAGATTATCGCACAAAAACAACGCGATTTTTACAACAAGACAATATCTCACCTCACCGATGACTCTTTGGTCATCGTTCTTGATTTTAAAGAAAATTGGCATCTTCCTTTATCTCGTGACCAGATTGGTCATGACTTTTTTCGTTAATACTTCCGTTTCGCATTTATGCATTTCGGTATATCACACACATCACAACCAATTAATTTTAACACATCACAACTTTCTGTCTCCCATCACTACACACGATCACCGCTTCGTCGAAGAATGTCTTTCAGATGTTCTCGACATGCAAGATATGTTCATCAAAAGAATATTTTTATTTTTACAGATGCTGGCCCGCACTTTCGCAACCAGTATTTCTTAGGTTTCTTACTTTCGTCCAAGCATTCTCCCCTTCGGAGAAAAACTGTTACATACTCTTTATTTTCAGAGCAGCACGGAAAAAACGTGTGTGACTCTGAGTTTGGTTTTCTCACAAATTATGTTGATCATCATTTAGTTTCTCCTATTACGTCTTCAGACTCTTTATTTGATTTTTTCACACACGGACTATCTGGCCAGGTCCACACCACAGATGGCCTTCAGACCCGTCACTGCTTCCACAAGTTTGTTTTTTTATTTTCATATATTCTTTTCATAGGCACACTCAGTTCCCATCCACTCACAAGTTTACCATGTTGAGGGTGGATGGGATGAAGCAATACCTTGGCTTCCGGCGCCAAGGGGCCTCACTCACAGCAGCCCTAGTGAGTGAGGGCGAAGACAATTTCTGCTGTATCGTGTCCACGCACGAGAAGCAGGCTGTCGACAACAAAGAGAGGGCTGTCTACGAGAGGGCGGAGGACACTCCGATAGTGCACACGTGCCTGTCGGATTACTTTTTTCTGTAACTTCTTCAAGATTCAGTTCTCTTTCTTCATTACCTTCTCTTCCTTCACCTTCAGTTCCTTCATTACCTTCTGTTCCTTCTCTCCCTTCTGTTCCTTCTTTCCCTTCCGTTCATTCATTACCTTCCGTTCCTTCTCTCCCTTCTGTTCCTTCATTTGCCTTCTGTTCCTTCATTGCCTTCTGTTCCTTCTCTCCCTTCTGTTCATTCATACTTTTCAGTTCCTTCATTGACTTCCCTTCCTTCCTTACCTTCCCTTCCTTCATTACCTTCTCATAATTCTTTCTCTTCTCTTCATAGAAACACCACTTCACACACTTCACCGATCATCGATTTGAGTTAATCACTTCACCATTTCACATCAAGATACCTGACTTTCTCCGCCAGGCTCTTCACAGAGTTGAACGGGGTCAGCCCTCTCCTCCTGGATGACCTTTTCGGCATCCTTGATGAACCTGGAAGCAGGATTGGGTTCCCAGCAGGACTTCTTGGTGTGAAATTGTGGCTGATTATGCTCAAATTATCCTTATTCAACAAAAAACACTTTGATCGAAAGTGGTGATACGGAGAAATTCAAAAAATGAAAAATATGGGTTCGGAGAAATTCGATCGAACTTTTCTTGAAAGCGAATAATTTCGACCCATTGTTGAAGGAGAGAACGAAAAGAGATGGCTCTTTCATGCCCAGCCCAATCCCAGAAAGTACACTCACATGGAAGGACCAAAGCCGAAGAGTAGAGAAAGGGATAATTCATGAATGGAGAGGGTGAATGACACACATTAGGACGTGCGGGAGGTTGCTTGCAGTTCCGAGAATGTGTTCAGGTCGACTTCGTCTGATTCATCTTTGACGTTCTCCGCCGACCAAGAGCGACAGTGAGCGAGTCGTAAACGAGGTCCGGATGAGTGGGACACGTAGCCGATTCTAGTGGTGGCGGAGGACAGTTTGAACCAGAATTGCTTCATTCCGATATTGAGAGAGTCGGGAACGTTCTATCAGTTCATGTCTTCATGATCTGCTGTCGGAGTTGGATGGCTGGAACCTAATGGTGAGAGGCTTCTGCGTGGGCAAGTTGAAGAGTGTGAGTGTGGCGCTGGTGTGGGAGTTAGAAGGTTCAGACTTTGCTGACAATGAGCTTTGTCGTTCATGAGCTCGAGGAGAAAATGATCGAGTTAGAGATGTACTGTTGTGGAGGGCGTTGAAAACTAATGAAACAGGAGCATAAAGAAGAAGAATAAACGGGAAAGATTGAATAGAATGAAGAGGGGGCGAGAATGAACAATGGTTAAGCGGTGAAAGGAGACAACAAACTGATTCATCGACAAACAAAATTGCCCTCTGACTTCAGCACAAGACCATCACACCTGCTCCTTTGCCTCTGATCATTTTGAGAGGGTCTGGTCCTTCGCGTTTCCAATCTGGAAAGATGACCATTGATGCAAGTGATGGAAAAGACGATGTGACTGACACATTTGAACATGAACCCGTTGTACGGGGCATGCAGGTCAACGAGGGTGGCGAACTTCAAGGGAGTGTGTGATGTGGAGGTTGACCTCGTTGTTGTTGCTGCTGATTTTACGATCAACGGGATGTGTCCATCACTCGTATTGGATTGGAGGGGGACCGTCTTGCTGAGTGTTGTCGCTTCCCTCACAATGGATGTCTGATCGTGCTGTCCAACGAAAAGCAAGAAGAGAGTTCACTGAGCAAGATTGTCCGTGTTCATTTCTCTGTTCGGTGTGGGATTAAGGATTAGGCCTGGGTGCGGTAACCATTGCATCATCGACTCCTTTCCTCAGGAAGATGGGCAAGTGATGCAAAGAGCTGTGTTGTTTTGTCTCTCAGGAATACTGGAACATGATTGTCTGACATCGAGCCGTGAGCGTAGAGACACATCGTATCGTACGGCAAATGAGCTCATCCACCTCGATGGTGTCGTATCCGTGGAGGTCATCGTACGTTGGAGTGGTGGAAGCTGATACACAACGTGTCGCTTGCAGAGAGATCATTTGTGGCAGTGTGTGTTGATTGCATTGATCTCGTGATGTGAGGCGACTGACTCGGTCAGGGAGACATGTGCGAATTGGTCGTCTGTTGGTGCTGGAGGGGACATGTGCTTCGAAGAAGGGCCAGATTGGGAATAGTTGATGTCAGAGTCTACCACGGATTGTTCTTGTCCCAACTGCGATGTTGAGACATTGAATCAGTGAGGATCGAACGAGAGAGTAAACTCTTCATGAAGTCCATTTCTGTCACACTTCGTTGAGCCTCTCTGTTTGAGCGTTGAATGTAGCTTTGTGGTTCGGAATCAACGAGAGATACTGGCCTCAAGATTTCATCCACAATCCATTGAATGTTGAGGAAAGTGAGTCTTCAGACAGACCGTGTTGGTGGGCGGTGAGGGTGGACTTGAATGTCTGACAATCATCGATGTTGAATGAGTTGAGCGTAGCTGGGCTGGATGTCTGGAGGCGTGTTGTTGAAAGGAGCTTTGGCGTAGGTCAGGGAGCAGTGTGTCTTTGGCGAGTTCCGAACAAGTTGAGGTCATCCATCAACTTCTTGTTGGCACGTTTTGTTGAATTAGCAGACCTGCGACACGGTGTCTGAAGGTGGAGCTTCCGTCGTATTGATTGTCTCTGGTTTGTCAGATCACATGCCCAACTCACGGAAACCTACTCAGAAAATGGTGTCGGTGGAATGACTTTTTGATGAGACTCGAGATTGTGAGAGAGTGTCGAACTTCAGGTTCATCACTTGCCTTGCAGGATCAACAGTCATGGACAAAAGTGATCGGCAGGAAAAATGACAAACTCTGGTCTGACGATTTGGGAAAGGAGTTCGATGCTGAAACGACACATGTGTGGAGGTGACAGAACATCGACACGCATCGAGGTTAGTAGACTGGTCTACAGTTCGTGGGTGAGAAATACGAACCATTCCACTGTAGACGTTTTTTTACGAATGTTTTCTTTTTCTTGCGGAGGAGGCTGAGGATCTCGCTAATTTCGGTATCAATGATCTCATCTCATCACCACCTCTCACTGTGTGAAAAATTGTCGATTGTGGTTGAGCACATATTTTTGTCACTTTTTTTCAGACCCTTCATTCTTCCGTATCTCCATCATGAAACAACTGCTCGCTCTGATTTTCTCGCCACAATGGTTTTTTTTGATGATGAAGTGTCTGACAACATAAAAACCAAATTTCACCGCTCAGTGTTTCTGGACAGGAAAACCGAGAACTTTTGTCCATGACTGCAACCTTAGACGAGAAGGGGATTGGATTCCTTCACAGAATGCGTCTGAAAACTGTGTTCTTAAAGTCATGCTTTGAATGATCGATGGAGGACGAGACAAACACAAAATGAGCAGCTGTGAAGATGGAGTTACCGAGAGCGTTTGTCTCGTCTGCGATGAGCATTTCCTGTGAGATTGTCATCATCACATCATCACTCGTGAACACAACATCTTCCGCTTTCAAAAAAACATGTCCTTGCAGTCGAGATTGCTTTCGACTGAGGTTGGTCTTTCGAAGTGACGGGGAGAGGGCTGAGTTTCAGCTTCTGCTCGTTGAGTGACTGGATATCAAATCTGAGTTTGTTGACTTCTGACTCCAAATGGAGTATATCAAAACGCGAGAGACTCATCAATTTGTTCAGCGTGGTTGAGTTCAACGATGGTTTGATCAGTGAACCCGAAGATGTCGCTCATCCGAGACACAACCGTTCGCGGAAGTTTCTTAAACGTGTCGCTGAGTGATTCTGGAATCTGGTTGTAATCAGAGGCACGGAGGTTACGATCCTCACGCTCTCCAATCATTGTCTCTCTCCTCCTGATCGCTTGGTCGAGCATCTTCACAACATCGTTCATCGCTTCTCCAGATGGCTGAGAGGCAACGAGCATCTCAGAATCGCCAATTGTTTGCCGCAGTTCTTCCGTCTTCTTCTTAAACACTATTAATTGAGTCCAAGACGTGCTCATGCTCTTCTTCACAGCCACGAAAGTCCCCACCGTCGAGACAAGGAGCCGACAGACGAGGGGCCGACTATATCTCATCAAGCATTCCATCTATATCTCATCAAGTTTTGATCAAGGGTTTTCTCTTTCCCTTAATAGTCTTTTGTCAAATTCTGAATTCACTCTTTTTCAGACTCACCACATCACTCTTATCTTCATCTCTCTGTAATTCTCTCCATTTTCGAAATTTTTGGTGCAAAGATCCTGCTTCTGTGCTCTTGTGCCGTTCCTCCTCTTCAGGCCACTCGACAAGTCGCGTGTGTCGTCTCTCGAGTTGCTGGCGGAGAATGAGCAGCAGGAACTCGAAGCACTCAACCTCGCCCTCTCCACAATCTCCGAAACCACCCTCTCGCGTATGTTCGTCCTCTCCGTTTCCCCTCTTCTCCATCCCTCCAGCCGCCACTTGAGACCTGTCGTCAGACAACTCGGTCATCCCTCGGCTCGTCTCGCTCGTCGCGGGGTGCACGCTTGTCGTGGAAGGACCGTCCCAAATTGTGTCTTCCATCGTTCATCCTCTCCTCCACTCCCTCACTGCCGACACCCACTTCAGCACAATCAGTCTGCCCCCCTCTCGCACATCCTCTTCAGATGGGAACAAGATCATGATTGTGAAGAGCGACGGCCTACCAACTCTCGTCAGCCTGCTCTCTCGCTCACCCATCCTCTCGCTCCCTCCCCTTATCCCGCAGAACGCCCTCACCACTCTCTGGAACTGTGCCCGCAATGGTCTCCCTCCTCTCCTCTTTCTCTCTCTCAGAAGAAATCAAAGACATCTCGCGCAGTGTCGGGGCATCCATTAGCAGCGAAGTCGATCTCCAGACCATCGAGACCGCTCTCGGCTCTCTGTTGAGCCTGACTGTGAACGGTGTGCCCTCCTTCTTCTGTCTCAACTGTCTGTCCAGTTCGCAGGGGAGAACAAGAGTTACGTGAGGGAGCACAACGGGCTTCCTCTGCTCGTTTCCTGTCTGGCCCGTGTCCAAATCACTCCGCACACACCACAACACATCCCCGTCCTCCACACAGCTCTCACCACACTCCGAAACTGCTGTTCGAATGGTGTGCTCCTCGCTGCTCTCTCGAATCCCTTTCTGCTCAGCCACAAACGCGGTGCTCTTCGTCCAGGTCGGCGGGTGTGAGTATCTCTTCAAGTGCCTCTCCCAACACGCCCCTCCGTCTGTCACAAAAGGAGGCTGTCCTGCTGGTGAAGAACCTCACGCTGGTGGATCAGAACAAGAAAGAGATTGGTTTGGCATTCTGGCTCCGTCATCCCTCCCTTTCCTCTCCCAGTCCTCCAGCAGCCTCACAAGCCCATCCTGGAATTGTCGCTCACATCGCAAAAAGCGAATGTCGGTCGTGTTGCCAACGATATCATCCGCTCAATCTCGTCTCACCGTTGGTTTCTTCCTCCTCTTTTTTCATTGTCACTCCAGCCGAATCTCGACAGCTCCTCTCGATAGTTTCTGAATCATTCCGCTTGTTATGTCACTTTACGAACGAACCTCTGTCAGAAAAGTGCGATCACATGTGCGAGAGCCTCCTGACTCCGTCCCTGCGTGTTTCGGTTGTGACGTTGCTCAAAGCGAGAGAATGCTCGTTGTTGTTCGAGAAGGATCCTTCGTGCCATCTGTCGGCGTGCGTCCAGGAGCCCACTGTCGTGGAATTATTGGGCATCCTCGTCGGTGATGCAGATCGGTGGTGTGGTGGGATGTTCGGGCGGAATGACGTCGAGATTCTCGTTCGGAAAGCTCTCTCCAGAAGCATCTCGATTTGGTGATCGTTGTTGGGATGGAGGTGACTGTGGCGGGGAAAGAGGGTGGAAAAGGATAAGAAGGTGTATGAAAAAAGTGTCTTGTCCTTTATTCCTCCTCATCATCATCGCGAGACCAAGTGAAATCCGAGTCTGGAGCAGGGGAATTCAGAAGTCTTGGCGTTGGCGGAGAGACAGGTACGTTGTATGGATCCTCGAAAACACAAACGGCTAATGAAAACTATTTAGGGTTGGATCAGCGTGTTCGACTAGAAACAACATATTCGAGTTCTTCGCATCAAAAATATCGAAAATGGAGAGAATTACAGAGAGATGAAGATAAGAGTGATGTGGTGAGTCTGAAAAAGAGTGAATTCAGATTTTGATAAAAGACTATTAAGGGAAAGAGAAAACCCTTGATCAAAACTTGATGAGATATAGATGGAATGCTTGATGAGATATAGTCGTTCCCGACAGACGAGATCCAGAAAGCGGACGAACTCTTCGGATGACAGATTGAGTGTTGGGATGTTCCCAAAAAAAGACGTCGACGTCAGACACATTCCAGATTGTCCGAGTGCGGCCGAGGGCGCTATGTGCGCCATGGACGCGGGTGAAAATGTCTGAAAGAGCGTTGAACATCGAGTCGACGATGTCGTTGGATTTGTCAGCATCTCTCTGTCGCTCCTTCGCCTTCATCCGAGCTGTTTGCACATCTTGGTCTCTGTGTGAGTTGAACTGGCGGTAGTTCAGAGCATCTTTGTTTCGCGCGGAATCTCGGCGAGTTCCACTCACACGCACAAAGTAGAACGAAAGAGGTGTGAAGTATCGATGCAAGAAATTCGCGATGATCTCCCGCTTGGCGTGGTCATCGATGGAGACAGGGCAGGCGATGGTTCCAACGTTGAGAAGAGGGTCGAGTATGTCTCTGACTGGGGTGACAGAATCGTTGGAGATGAGGAAATCGAGACGGATGCGTTGCGATGCCTGCCGTAGAACCGTCTCGACATCCTCCTCATCCATCGATTCCTTCCCCATGAAGTGAACAAGCCTCGACATGGAATACACCAGTATTGTTTCGATGTCGGGAGAGAGATTCGTCACTCGCTGCTTTGTCTGAGCATTGATCCGTCCTTGAGCGAGCGCAAATGGATAAGTGCGTGAGATGAACACAGTAACCAACAAAAGGAAGATGTACAGGACCAGCGTTTGATGGCGAATTGCGACAACAAAACACTCTTTCACTTCTTGTGGGCGAAGAATCTCGGATGGTGTGGGTCGATGAGAGATGTCAGGTCGTTTTGAGAGTTTGCTTGGCGAGACGGGAACAATTTCGGAGCAATTTTGGGTTATATACAAAGCAAACATGTCGATAAAACTGCTGAATGAATTCCCGTCGTATGGGAACGGCACTTCGCAATGTTCGAACAACACGATTGTTTCTGTCTTCTACTGCCTCGCCTGTGGGAGACGAGAGGGCAACAAGCAGATCTCCATCGTTCAGTTCGCCTTCCTCCAAATATTCTGTCAGGCCAGCTGGGGGAGCGAGATGGCTGCTTGCACTTGTCCATGTTTGTGTTCTTCTTTTTCTCGGATTTCGGAGGTTGGGAGGGAGAAGGGTCGGGAGGGGTGGATTGAACGGTGTCCAGTGATGGGAACTTACCCTCCTCCTTCTTGTTCTCCTTGTTCTTCTTTTTCGATGGTTGAGGCGCGCGTGGTTGCAGATTGACCGGTTTGGCTTCGTCCAATGTCGGGAAGCTCAGTTCAATGCTTTCAACTTTCGGTTTGGGACGTGGTTCGGTGTTACCAGTGATTGAACTCCAATCGTCGTCTATGATCATGTTCTGCTTTGATTTCGCCTTTTTATGTTCTTGTTTCGTCAGCATTTCTGAATCGTTTCCTTTTTTCGACTCGATCGGAACTTAATTGTCGATTGAAGTGTTCCAGTTCATATCGTGCACGAACACTTCATTCACCTTCGGTTTTGGTTGCATTATTGTCGATTTTGGCTTAATATCGACAGGTCGAGTGTCTGGGAGGGTGGGAAAGGCGGGTCCTGGTTTCGGTTTTTGGTCGGCTTTAGGAGGCGGTGGTTTGTTGGATTGCGGCTGAGGTTGACTAATTGAGGCTGGGAGGATGAGAGGGAAGGAAAACTGGAATCGGGGTCGGTCTTTTTCGATTTCTTTGTTGTTTTCTTGAGTACGATTTCGTTTTCGATGGGCTTCTTCGCACCAGGGAGTTCTAGGAACTGGTTGTTCAACTGAGTTCCCTTCCGTGGCAGGTGGTAATCACTTGGCTGGAAAATGGGTTGAGGGTCGCTGGAATGGATGGAGTTGATGAGTGATGTGTTCTGGCTCACTTTTCTTCCCGCTGGTGGCACTGATAACGTCCTGTCATCGTCATCAAGCGACGGAAATACAGGACCACTTGGTTGTGGTGGAGCTCTTGGCCTTCTGATCTCTCTTTTCACTCGCATTGATATTGGGTTCGAGCGAACTGGGGTTCCCCCAGGCAGAGATGGGAAGTGTTCTTCATTTATCATTCCGGCTTTCCAGACATTGTGATAGTTGTTCGCAAATTCAGACTGCGCCTGGTCGCTCAGCGAAGGGAAGGAACGAGGGTCAAGTTGTGATGGGTCAAGAAACATGTTGTGAAAGGGTTGGGATGTGACGGGGTCTTCTTCTCTTCTTCTCCCTCTGTAGCCTCTGGTTCGATTCATCTGCAGTTATGATGAGTAGCGGACAGACAGAGCACCAGATCCTGAGGACAGAGGACAGAGGTCTTGTCCGATTCGGAAACTCGGCTTTTCCTGCACTTATTTCGCCTGAAATCACCTTCTCTCAGCTCGCCATACACTCCTTGTCTCCATTCTGACCTGAACAATACCAAAGAAATCATTAGAAGACCTGAAAAGATGATTTCAAAACCCACAATTGTGTCTTGTCTTTTTCTGACACTATAGTGAACTTTATCCTTCAATATTCGATTGTATGTGTCGTGTGATGTTAAAAATGGCGGAAAAGTGCATGAAAATCGTTTTGGTGACGAATCACGAGCTGTAGGGACTCTGTCCTACAAACTCCTAATTAGGAGTTAAGAGGACGATCGGCCCAAGAGAGGACAGAGTAGGACAAAATCGGACAAGCACCTTATATTCAAACTGGAACTTTCTCTCAATTAGTTCATCCAACTTCTGCAGGAATCTCAAAACAGGACAAATCGGACATGTCCTGTCCTGTCCTGTCCTCTGATCTGATCAACACACCCATCGCATCATGTGAGAGTCCTCTCTTTTCTTTCAGGATCTCTTATCACGTTATTTGACTTCAAATATCCATTTAATACTATCCTTGTCTGACTTTCAGTCATTTTCTTCTTTGTAGAAGTAAAATTCGTGGAGATCCGCTCGACTGAACATTCACTCTCCTCTTCTCTGTCCATGACTACAAACTCCTTTGATAGATGCAAATCTCACAGTGATCGTTTGCACTTCCATTCTTTTTACCATTTTATCTGTGTTTTTCTGTTCATTAGTTTGGAATAGATGTCTTATTCAAACTCGAAATGGTTATTGATGCTTTTCCAAAATCAATCGTTCGATTCATCTTCTTTTATAAATCTGTTGTGACTGGCCACATCTTTCACTTTATTCACTCGCCATTCGACAATAAGTTGCCGATCCTCACCATCCTCTCGTCCACCTCATGAAAATCGTCCACCAATTGATGGCAATGTCACAATTCAACAACCATTCTTCTTCATCCTGCAATGCCCAGGGCAAATGAGATCACCGATCACGGAACATAGCTCTCCCAAGGACCAAAAAAATGCACGCATCCTCACGTCATTGAATGAAGACCAACATCTCTTCTCACTTCACAGCAGCTCACTATCAATGCGCTTCTCACAGCACATAACGCAACCGGATACAATTTCCCTGATAGCATCTTCTCTGACAACGACCGAAGAGAAGAGGCTCGTTTCTTCATTTGGACCCCCGATTTTGTCCTGTCCTTTATATCACCACCTGGATGGTGTTTCACAAACGACACTTAACCTCGTTTTTCCTCTGATAGTGAGCTCAGACATGAAAGACAACATGGACACAATCCCATCGACTATTCTCTGCAACAAGCTGATATCAGCTTTTAACAGCCTGTCCCACGGTCGAGCCACAATTGGTAACCGTCTCGACTTGTGTTTCGAACAATCTGACCGGACCTGACCCAACCACGGCCACCCAAAATGGTGTGTCGTCATGGACAACACTTCTTTTTGGGACGGCGACAGAAAAAGTGTAGAGTCTACTTCATGAAAGCATAATATCAAATATCAACGGCGACGGGCGTTTCATCGTCCAGAACTCGACTTTCACAACATCAACTGCTTCAGACACTGAATGCTGTTTCACCAACTGCTAAACCACATCCATATCTCACTCATTTCATCACCGCACCCCCTTCTATTTCTGACATTAGGCACTCTCCTCATCACTCCGCCATAAACATATTCTTTAAGATCGCACTCATCCACCTGATCCACGTTGAAATATGTCTACTATTCGGTCTTTTTTCATCACTGCTCTGAAAGATTATGTTTTATGTCATTTGGCTTCGGAAATAAGACCATCACCCATCCTAGATCTATTCTTCGTGATGAAGGAAAACAGCGATTTGAAAACGAGGAACATCTGTGAGAAGATGACAAAGAATTTGCCGATCAGGAGAAGTTGGGGGAAAAGACATCAGGAAGAGAACGAGAGACATGTCGGGGAAGAAGACAGGATTGTTGGAGAGAATGTACTGGACGAATCAAGCTGTGGGGGCAGTGTCACGTTCTCTGCCTCTTCTTTCCCAAATTGTGAACCAACAAGCTCGTCTCTCATCGACACCACACGGTCTGGACCAACATTTCTCCTTCGTTCATCACATGAACTCTGAACCAGCCTCGCTCTCTCGATGTGTCGATCCTGTTGTCGGTTTCTCTCACAATCACTTCTCTCTGCTTCAAAATATCTCCGACCACTGCAGAGAATGGAATGGGCGCCATTATCATCATGGCAGGCCGGTTGAACGATATCTCGTTTTCTTCCACTGCGAATGAATGTGTAGTCTTTCATGATCTGTCACAGACGACGTCCGCCACCCCGACACTTCTCACCTCTCATCAGAGTTTGCGGAGCTGCGAGTGGAACAATCAGCAGTGGTACAACAGGAAACATTCACAATGCCGACTTCACGGTGTCTTCTGCAGCGAATGGAGGAGAAAACTCCGCCATACCTACAGATGGACGGCTCTCCATCCGAACATCATTGACTGCGTGCACAGCCCCATCGAATGGGGAGCGACATTCTCAACCACGTCTCTCGTTCGATTCGAAGATTGTGAACACTGCCCAATCAGGAAAATTCCTCTTCCCTTCAGTGTGTCTGGAGTATGTCGTTGCTGGCATAGGAACGATCGAAACGAAGGGAGAAACAGTTGAGATCAACGCATGCGATGTCAATATTTCCACATCAACAACAATCACACCTGCACTGTTCACAGCAAGATCCTCAGCCATGACAGCCACAACCACGTTACGAGATCCTCAGAAGGGTGTTCCTTCAATGCCAAGTTGTGTGGTGGAGAATGGGTCAGCGACTTCGTCTTCACACCCACCAATGGGACAACACAGATGGGACATGGCCGAGGAGCGAGTGAGATGTGTGGGATTATACCCGCCTGTTCCATCCTCTCCACGATCGCCAGCTCCTTCCTCCCCACGATCGTCAGTTCCTTCCTCCCCACGATCGTCAGCTCCTCCCTCCCCACGATCGTCAGCTCCATCCTCCCCACGATCGCCAGCTCCTTCCTCCCCACAATTGTCAGCTCCTCCCTCCCCACGATCGTCAGCTCCTCCCTCCCCACGATCGTCAGCTCCTTCCTCCCCACGATCGTCAGCTCCTCCCTCCCCACGATCGTCAGCTCCTCCCTCCCCACGATCGCCTGCTCTATCCTCTCCACGATCGCCTGCTCTATCCTCCCCACGATCGCCAGCTCCATCCTCCCCACGATCGTCAGCTCCTCCCTCCCCACGATCGCCTGCTCTATCCTCTCCACGATCGCCTGCTCTATCCTCCCCACGATCGTCAGCTCCTTCCTCCCCACGATCGCCAGCTCCTTCCTCCCCACAATCGTCAGCTCCTCCCTCCCCACGATCGTCAGCTCCTTCCTCCCCACGATCGTCAGCTCCTCCCTCCCCACGATCGTCAGCTCCTCCCTCCCCACGATCGCCTGCTCCAGCCTCCCCACGATCGCCTGCTCTATCCTCCCCACGATCGCCTGCTCCATCCTCCCCACGATCGCCAGCTCCATCCTCCCCACGATCGTCAGCTCCTCCGTCCCCAAGATCGTCAGCTCCTTCCTCCCCACGATCGCCAGCTCCTTCCTCCCCACGATCGTCAGCTCCTCCCTCCCCACGATCGTCAGCTCCTTCCTCCCCACGTTCGCCAGCTCCTTCCTCCCCACGATCGTCAGCTCCTCCCTCCCCACGATCGTCAGCTCCTTCCTCCCCACGATCGTCAGCTCCTCCCTCCCCACGATCGTCAGCTCCTCCCTCCCCACGATCGTCAGCTCCTCCCTCCCCACGATCGTCAGCTCCTTCCTCCCCACGATCGCCAGCTCCTTCCTCCCCACGATCGTCAGCTCCTTCCTCCCCACGATCGTTAGCTCCTCCCTCCCCACGATCGTCAGCTCCTTCCTCCCCACGATCGCCAGCTCCTTCCTCCCCACAATCGTCAGCTCCTCCCTCCCCACGATCGTCAGCTCCTCCCTCCCCACGATCGCCAGCTCCTTCCTCCCCACAATCGTCAGCTCCTTCCTCCCCACAATCGTCAGCTCCTCCCTCCCCACGATCGTCAGCTCCTCCCTCCCCACGATCGCATGCTCTATCCTCCCCACGATCGCCTGCTCTATCCTCCCCACGATCGCCTGCTCCATCCTCCCCACGATCGCCAGCTCTATCCTCCCCACGATCGTCAGCTCCTCCCTCCCCACGATCGTCAGCTCCTTCCTCCCCACGATCGCCTGCTCTATCCTCCCCACGATCGTCAGCTCCTCCCTCCCCACGATCGTCAGCTCCTCCCTCCCCACGATCGTCAGCTCCTTCCTCCCCACGATCGCCAGCTCCTTCCTCCCCACGATCGTCAGCTCCTCCCTCCCCACGATCGTCAGCTCCTTCCTCCCCACGATCGTCAGCTCCTCCCTCCCCACGATCGTCAGCTCCTCCCTCCCCACGATCGTCAGCTCCTTCCTCCCCACGATTGTCAGCTCCTCCCTCCCCACGATCGCCTGCTCTATCCTCTCCACGATCGCCTGCTCTATCCTCCCCACGATCGCCTGCTCCATCCTCCCCACGATCGCCAGCTCTATCCTCCCCACGATCGTCAGCTCCTCCCTCCCCACGATCGCCTGCTCCATCCTCCCCACGATCGCCTGCTCTATCCTCCCCACGATCGCCTGCTCCATCCTCCCCACGATCGCCAGCTCCTTCCTCCCCACGATTGTCAGCTCCTCCCTCCCCACGATCGCCTGCTCTATCCTCTCCACGATCGCCTGCTCTATCCTCTCCACGATCGCCTGCTCCATCCTCCCCACGATCGCCAGCTCTATCCTCTCCAGGTTTCTTCCGTTCAATGGATGAAATCAACCGTATTCTCACTCGATCGTGTGCCGTCTGTCCCGACCCAGCTTAAGAAAGTGTTTTCAAATAGATGGAGTTTGCTTGCTTCGTCACAAGTCCATCCGGACCCTTCTAACATCTTTTTAATTCTCTCTTCCGTAACATTTCATCGGAAACAAGAGTGTTCGAGATGAGTCTTTTGTGATCAACCCTGAATATAATTTTCCTCATCGAAGTCGTTGGTTTTCAGGATTTTTCACAAAACCAAGCCAATATTCATCCTAAAATGCAATATTATCATTGGAAATAACAAAAAATCGCAAATTTCTCTCATTTTCAGAATAGGACAAGAAAAAGTGGAGGACGGACAGAAAGCGAGGAGGACAGGACAACTACTCATCATAAATCTGCAGCAGGTAAAGGTTGATGTGGATAGCGTTGTGATTGATTTTCACATCTCTCGAATTCCCCAAATTCGACGGTGTCACGTTTCCACGTTCAGCGGCTTGATGTTTGAGCAGTTCTAAATCGGACGCAAAGACGACACAATTTGGTTTTGGGCTCATGTCTGTCGCAAAGAACCAGTATTTTGGTGAGACCAAGATGACTGGAATTGACGAACGGAATCCTGTTTTCTTCAGATGAAGATACGTAGACGGGAGATGTTCTTGATCTCCACGGATTCTCTCCTTCTGTGAGTAATGTACACGCTTCGACTCATTGAGAAGAACGATGATCCTGTCCAATCGAAAGTGTCAGGATCGTGACAGGCAAATCGAACTATGCTCTCTCGGTTTCATGGGTGATCGAATTGCTGTCGTTGTACAGACATTGATCAATGGTCCTTGCTAGAAATGAAAACGATGAGATGATCTTTACCCATTTGTCATGTCAAACAGAGCCTATTCTCCATGAGTTTGAGGTTTGAATCAGTGAAAAGTAAAATTATGAAATGTGTCCGAAATTTTCAACATGATTAATCAATAAAATAATTTGTTCGGGTTTATGGATAAAACCGGGTTTATCCGGTGACTATAAGGAGACGAGTCTAAAGCAATGAAACAGACAGGACTCAAACCTGTTCATCTTGAGGAGTCTTCTTTTCCACAATGCTCATGAACGGTTTCAGTTCATTTTCCGGGAGTTCTGACTCTGTAGATGGGTGCTTCGGAAAATAAAGGTTGATAGAAAAAACAAACAGAGTTTTGGACCAGCTCCGAGTTGCTGAGACTTTCTGCCATTCAAATCAATGGTCCGATCAGTCGATTGAAGAAAAATGAAGATGCTTCGACAATAATATGAAATAGCTGAAAGTCCGAGAAAGAGGGAAGAAAAAGACAGTAAAGATTATGTTAATCCTTTGGTTGTGAGGAGAATATTTGGAATGAAATAGTCCTGCACGTACAACAAACTCATCGCACAGTTGGTCCTCATCCTCCCATCCGCACTGTCTCCTCCAAACTGTCCTTCAACAGCTTCTTCCTTCTCCACCTTTCGGATCGTCCCGTCATCGCATTTGAACCACTCCTTCCCGCGGAGAGGTCGCACATATGAAATGTAGTGTCCCATGTCGATGGTGCCGATGTGGACTTCGACAGCGACGAGAGTGTATTTGTGCGAAGTCTTATAATAAGGTTCGTTCTTCCGCTTCTGTCTGTGCGCCTCTTCCATCTGAGCGTCGTTGAGGGTCGTGAATTCTGGTTGATACACAAGTTGTTTGGCCTGCTTTCTCTGATCAGTGAACGAAACAAGCTCTGTACGGCGTTTGTCGAGCGCGGAGAGGTTGGAAAGCGACATCTTCGCTGATGGTTGGTGACCCATCACTTTTTTCATCTTCTGACGCTTGAACATCGCACACATGATGTCGGAGACTGACAGGGGCTCGAGAAGGAAGCCGATGTCGATGTGGTCGGGGAAGGAGAACGACTTGTTCGATTTGCGGAGGCCGGTTGGAGTGGATTCCCAGCGGACGAGATCGACGAAGAGGATCGGTGGGAGGGCGTAGATGCGCTCGGTCTGAGAGGAGAGAGAGGGGGGAGATGAGAGGAGACAGGGAAGAGGAAAGGGAGGAGAAGAGAGAGAGTGGGGAGAGGAGAGAAGAGAAGGAGAAGAGTGAGCGAGAGAAGAGAAGAAGAAGAGTGGGAGGAGGGAGGAGATCGGAGAAAAGAAGACGAAGGGTGTGAGAGAGACAGACGAGTTTGAGAGATTCGCCGTTCACTTCGACTGTTTGTGCCGACTTGTGCATCTCTCGCAGTGCGTCCTCCAACCTGTGGGTGGAGTGTGTGCGGACAGTAAGCGACCAGAATCGTTCTGAAAACACGTCGCGCGACACTTTTGGGACTGTCTTGGAGATGATGCGGATCTTGTTGCCCGAAAAGAGACGCGAGATGAACTGGAGATCGGAGAGGGAAGGAGAAGATCAGTCAGGGACACAAAACAAAAAGGGAGGGAAGAGACACAAAATAGAGAATGAAGAAAGAATGAGCAATCAGAGAGGGAATCACACCTTGTTCTCTTTTCTGAGTCCGCTGAGCATGCGGTTGGCGAAGTCTTGCACGTCGTTCATCGATCGCGCGTTGAAGCCGGGGAAGTTGAGAGAAGAGATGAAGGGCTGCATGTTGATCGAGCTGGATTGGTGGATGTGGGCCGCATCGACAGATTCTGCGATTGTTTGAAAAACAGAAGAAAGCGACGAGGAGAGGGAAGGTGTGGGGGAGTCGCGGAGAAGCTGAGGAAGAGAGGGAAGAGAGCGGGTGGGATGAGAAAGAAAGAGTGATGAAGAGAGGTTAAGAGAGAGTGGAGACAGGATGAGGAAGATAGAAGAGAGAAGGAAAGGTGAAGAGAGAATGGGGAAGAGAGGACGAAGACAGAGTGAGAGAGAGAACACACTTCAGCGAAGACAGGGAGGCGGTTGACGCTTTGGATGAAGGAGTTGAGATAGCACGTGAGCCCTTTGTTCTCCAACCCGCTCAACTTCCACTTCCTTCGCTCTTCGTCGGACACACCGCTGAAAGACATCACAGACGAGGTGATCAGCTGGGGGAGGGGAAGAGTGGGTTGCGTTGGAAGGGTGGTTGGAGGGGGAGGGTTCAGTGGTTGGTGGGAGACGATCTGTGGAAGGGGGAGAGAGGGAGGGGGGAGAGAGGAAGGGGGATGGTGGGCTGGAGGTGGGAGGATAACTGGGTGATGTGTGGGAACAGGGTGCCGAGGAGGCGGATGCTTCGGGATGGGGTGGACACTGCTTGGCGCGGTGGTTGAAGCGGAGGTATTCAGCTGATTGGGAGTGTTTGGCAGACTAGCATACTGTTGTGACGATGGAAGAGTGTGTGACGCTGACTGGACAGGTTGGGGGTGAATGGGGTGGACACTTGTGGACGGTGAAATCATCACTTGAGTCGTATTTTTGATCTGAAGTTGGGCTGTTAGTGAGGTGTCGGGATGTAATTCTGCATCTGTCGTTTGGACCAACGGTGTTGTTTGAGAGGTGGCTGGCTGGAAGCCGATTGTCTGTTTGGATACGACAACGGATTCATTAATCTCAGTCGGCATCACAACTGACTGAAGCGGAGGAGAGGCTTCGCTGGTTGGTTTGGCTTTGGCGGTGTTGGTATTCAACTGACTTGAAGAGCCGAGTAGATCAGCAGACTGTTGCGTCGACGAATGGGGACTTGGCAGAGAATAAGGCGATGGAGTCGGAATTTGGATCTGAGGATGGACTATTGGTGAGGGGTCACGATGCAACATTGGATCTGCCTTTGATTCCAACGGAGTTGCTTGAGATGTGTCTGACGGTGACTCGAATTCCTGTTTGGATGGAACAATCGATTTGGTAATCTCATGTTGCGTCAGATCTGACTGAGGAGGAGCAGAGGCCGTATTTTGTGACGAATGTGACAGCAGCTGTTGTGTTGAAAACAACTGATTCAAATCGTAACCTTCAAAAAATTGGAGCTTTGTTGCGTTCTGAATTGTGGTAATCCTTTGCACATCGTCGTACACGTCTGTTTTGTTCGGGAAGAGCAAAGTTCGGATTTGATCAAAACATAATCGGCAGTTTGATAGAGTATGGTCAATTTTTAGTTTTTCCTTGGCTTTTATTGCCTCGCCGATGCTTTTTTCGAGAGCTTCTGGAGTGATGTTTTCTGAAAGTTCGTGCAGTTCGAAAAGGGTGAGACCCTGAAATAATGTGGAAACAAATGTGCAAACACGATAGAGCATAGTCAAAACTTTCAGCAGCAAATACAGTTCGATCTTCTTAAATTGAGATAAAATTATGGCAAAAATGCCGTTCTCCTGAATAATTTCACACATTCTGATCTCGAAAACGAACTGAAAAGGACCATGGTGTTGATCCAGCAGTTTCTCAAGATTAGGATCCAGTTGGACAAGTCCTTTATTGAGTGTGCTGAGGGTTTGATCAAATTTGGCTATCTTGGTGTTAAGGTCATCCAATTCCTTGATGGATTGTTGAGTGTCAGCAATTTTTTTGCCGTACTGGCAGATATGAGAGCAGATAGTGGTAAATAATTCTGCCAATGGCTTTTCACAATCCTCAAAATATTTGCTGTTAGAATAAAAGACAGTTGTGAGTAAACATTTTTTGCATAAAATAAGTATCTTTCGCAGTTTTTAATGTATCTTTATCGTTCTCTGTGACAAAAAATAAAGAGTGACGACAATCAGAGAAGAACTGACTTTTTGAATGCAACTCGGCGCATCTGTCTTGGAGATTTTTGCTAAGTAGACTTGGTTCGGTCAATTGTATCGCCGGTTTGCTTCTAGCATTCCTGGAGTTGCGCATGAATAAAACGTTAGGGGGAAGAGGAAAAACGAATCTGAGAATCATAATTGAAGTGAAGAACAGAATCATTTTCTTTTATTATGGTATAGCAGAATTTCCTAGGTTACGACTCATGAGAATGTTGATGTCTCTCCCCCCGAAAGAGATCCTCCATCTGACGAGAATGGGGACGGTGATGGCTGAAGTCCCAGGGTTGATGCGAATGGTGTCGAGAATGTCGTCGATGGAATATGGTGTGGGTTAGAAACACGGAATTGCGGGGTCAGAAAGTAAGAAATATTGGTGACAACTGGGAAGGCGCGATCCTCCTTGGAAACAGTGCGAATGCCAGTATGGAAAGGAAGATGGGGTCCATACGTGATATTCTGGGCGATGGGGTGGATGCCGAGTGTTCGGAGAGGGAAGAGATTGCGTTCTGCGGGGACTGGGAGAGGCGTGTTCTCGCTTGCGCATTTCTCCGACCTCTTCTGGATAAAGGCCATCTCCTTGCCCTCGTCTTGCTTCCGCTTCAATTGAGCCAATTCTCGTTGTCTGTCCTCCTCCTCTTTCTCTGCTTTCTGCTGCTGGAGATAGAAGAATAATCCATGGTGCGATCCGAGATAAACGCGATAACCAAACATCTTCGCCAAGTGCCCGCAGGGGAAGAGTGTGTTGATCTGGCGGCTAAATAAGAGAGATGGTTGGCCGAGGGGAGGGCGGTTGAAAGGGAGGAGTTGTTGCTGCATTTGGGTCGACGGCGGCGGGACCAGTTCGGAGTATTGCATGAGGAAAAGATGGGGGAAAGCAGGCCCAAAGGCAGCTCCATCGACTGCGTGGGATTTTCGAGACGGCGGAAGGAAGACTTCTTCGCAACGGGGACAGAAGAGCATGACGTGTTTCTTGCCGTATTCAGAGGTGGGGCCGAATGGGAGCACAGGTTGATCGCAACATGAGAGGCGTGGGCAGGTTCCAAAGTGGCGTTGGGTGAATTTGGCTTTCTAAATGGGATGAAGGATCAGAATGAAATAATCTTGGCAGACCATATCCTTGAGACCAGTTGGTGTTAGTAAATAACGCTGATGAATATTGCAATACAATTCGATTGCAGAGTTGGTGATTTCTTCGTTTTCAGTGTCTGAGTCTGGAATAAAGAGAAACAGAAGTTCATGACTTGTGAGAAGAAATCGATAAAAGAACAAGAGAAAAATGAAAATGTTGATCATTAACAGGAAATAGACTGAGCTAAGCTCAAAATATTGTGGTGAAAATCGCTCCCCGATAGATAGAGGATGAGTGCTCGGTTTGTGGTTGTGTTGAGTGTGTCATACTGTCATTATCTGAGTCGTAATCAAGAATATCATCGAGTGCCTTGGTGTAATGTTTTATCTTGGCAGGAAGTCCAGTGAGGTTGAACTCATCTTCGATGAAGTCACGATCAACTTCACAGAAAAATTCGTTTCCTTTCAATGAACAAAACCATTCGACCCAGCTCTCATCATAAGAATCTCCATCAGTATCTGTCTGTGACTGTCCCTCGACCCCGTCGTACTGTTGATATGTGAAATCCATTGAGACGAATTCGATCAAACCACACTTTTCATGATTCGAAACTAAGAACCACACTACCGTTTTTAGGTGACTGTTCTTCAAGGCTCTTCATCATTTTCATTCATTATTGAAGCTTTTGAAGTGAACGGATGAGTGAAAAGAACGCAATCCAAACAAAGAAAGTTCCTGATGATTCTGTGACAAGAAAGACCTCCAGTGGAATATATTCTCTCATTGCGATAGAAATTGCTCTGAATAGATGAAAACGATGAAAATTTCAAACAATAGCGAGATTACTACTACGAAATACGACATCGACTTCAACACCGACATAAATTGATCTTCGGCTTCTCGGACGACATCAGGATAAAGGGCTTCATAAAATGCAAGTTTTCGTGGTTGATCTGGGAGTTCCTTGGTTGTTGGCGTGCCTACCATTGAGAGATCGATCGGAGAATCAACTGTGCCGTCTCCTGCGTCGATTTGTCGTGTTGCAGTGTTATTTCCAGGTGTACGGGAAACTTGTGCTGATGCACTTCTTGACTCGCTCTTCATCTGCGCTCTGAATTTCTGGATTTTCTGCGAAGTGAAAAACTTCGTAATTCTGCTCTGGAATCATTTCCACAAATAAAACCAAAAAGAGGAGGAACAAGACGTTAATGCAAGTTTGTTACTGGTGTGAAGTGAGAGTGGGAACGTTCGAGAACATAATCCCTTGTACCATCATTCTGCGAAGAGAACCCCATTCTCGAAACGAAGAGAGACGCAGTCATCTCCTTTCAGGGTATTCTACCGGAGCTGATCTGATCATAGATATCTCAGATGTGGTGATCTCAGAAGACGAGAGTGGATAGCTCATTCCGAAGTGGCTGATGTCTGTCTTCGACAGAAATTCAGCAACGTTCAATTCTGGATCTAATACGGGAATAGATGGGAGAAATATCACACATATATGCCAGGCGATGTATTTCAGTACGTCATTGATTTTAGACTTTAATGCTGGGAACATGTCTGATGCATCCTTTCCAAATTCCTCTATAAACATTTTTCCTGTCTTATAATCTTCAAGAAAGGCTTTTTCATCGTTCAACACCTTAACGAAGCAGTCGAATTGAATCGGCGTTAATTTGGAGAAGGGTGAGATAGCTGGAGAAATAAAAACAAAAAGAATTGCCTTGCATCTCATTTCTGAGTTCAGGAGTAACGCGGAGTTTGGTGGATGAGCTCATGACTGAGTACAGACAGATCAGACCAATCCAAATTTCTTTTTCCGAACTCTCGCTCCTCATCGTTTAGTTCTTGACCTTCAGAACATAAATCAATATATGTCATTGGGTAATTCATCTGAGGAATCATCATTCGGATTCGCACAAGAGATTCAGGCTGTTTGTCAATGATAACTTTTTCATCGCATTATTATGTTTCTTGAATATTATGGATCTAATTTGTCCTTCCCAACTATAATAAATGGATTTTCCATCACTTTTTTCATCCTTCTTCGATCTCAAGATTGCAGGAGGGGGAGATATCTCGACGTTTATCGCCAACTCAGTTGAATCGATAAAAGAGGGTGATGAAAACGCAAAACTGAATTATATTGGCTCACTAGAACGAATTATCAAGATTGGTCTGCGTAATTTGCGCCCTTCATCATCACTTACATTTTTTCCGTGCGTTTCGTCAGACTACCGCTTAGCTCCTTTCCTGGCAACAAGTGGGCTTGTACCTGTCCTTCATGAAGTTGTAAACTCTCCAGTGAGCGATAAATTATATGTTTGCCCGCTTTTTTCGCAATGTTCTGCGGACTTGTTGATTCTCGCTCTCTACCACTTTATTCTCACTACTAGGTTGCTGCCTCTGCACTCCTCTTCTCAATCATCCAAATTACGTATCTCCCGAATAAACAACCGTTCACAGCCTTCTTCAACAAGATATTGCAGCAAACAAGGGTCTATTCTCCATTTCTTCCTCATGTCATTCAGGTCTTTGGATCAATGAAAGAATTTAGAGAGACAGGAAAACAGTGTGATCTCGCCGTGTTTTTTGAACCCTTTCAGAATTTCAGAGAAAGTTACAGAGATTACCAAACCATTCATCACAAAAATCACCGACACCACAACACAGGCACTGTCGTCGACTCTCAAGTCCATTCTCTCGGTGGTTGATCAAGATACAACCCAACCAACACAACCCGTTGTCTTTTCTTCCCCGCTTCCACCTCTTATCGTCGCATTGAACAACCAACGGAAACATGTCTCGTACGTCCTTTTCTTCATATTCCTCACTTTTCCTCCCCTTAACTCTCTTTTCAAGCGATGGGTTGGAGAAAATTGAAGAAATAGTGAGGCCTGCTCGCACACTCCAGCAGAGCGGATACCGCGTCAGTGACACAGCCTTCCGCCCCTTCTTCGAACTCCAAACCGGCGTGAATGGAGCCAAAACGTGGCTTCTGAAGTGGATCAACGAGATCCGAGAAAATGAGCGGCTGGATGCAGTGCGGGACCAATCGTGGGAAAAGGACCAACTTGCCATCAAAGCACGCTTTCCAGCGATTTTTGAAAAGACATCCAAACCCATTTCAGCCTCCGTCACGTCGTCCCACGCCAGCGTCATCCATTCTCTCGTCCACACCACATCCACCCCGTTCTCGTTCCCTCATCCGTGCGATCCGTCGGTTTTCGCTGTGCAAGAATCCGAGCAGGAAGACCACAACGTGCTCGTGTTCACATCAGACTGGTGGTTCTACAGGCCAGACCACTCCGAGCGCGAATGGGTTCGATCTTTCCTCGCGTCCCTCCGACACTCCACACCAGAGATTTGGGTGTTGGGCGGAGAGAAGACGCACGAGGCTGACTCTGAGCTGTCGTCGCTGGCAGATGTGAACCCCGAATCAGCAGCCCCATCGCCGCAGGGACAGACGAACTTCATGATGGTGTTCGAGAAGAACATGGAGAAGGTTGTGAAGTATCTGCAGACAACATTCCGAGTGCCGCACATCAAAGGATCGAATATCGACGGAGCTGAGAAGCAGAGTGTGCTGTTCTTTTTCTTGATGGGTTCAGCGAGGAAGGGAGTGAAGATGTTTGAGAGCGAGTTTCGATGTGAAGTGTCGTCGCAGTTGGTGGATTGCGTGTCGGTCTGTGTTGGAAGCATCGTATACTCAATCTACGCTGCAATGGAGGTTTGTCATCTTCTCCCTCACACTCTCCAATTCTTCATTTATGTGATGTCTTTGTTCGTCTCCTCCTTCATCCCCCTCTCTCTCCAATTCTTCATTTGTCTCCTTCTCTCTTCGTTCGCAGGTGATGGAAGGACTGAACTATTCGAAGCGAAAGGCGAAGGAAATCGAGCGAAATGAAATCAAGGCAGCTCAAAACGAGGCGATTGAGCAAGCTGAAGCGAAGAAGAAGGAGAAGAAGGACATCAGAGAGGAGAATCAAGATTTCTTTGATTCGTTTTTGGAAGATGACGAAGCGAAGGTGAGGGAGGAAGCAGCGAAGAAGGAAGAAGAGATGAGAAAGAGAAAAGAGAAGGAAGAGGAAGAAGAGAGAAAGAGGAAGGAGGAAGAGGAGCAGAAGAGGAAGGAAGAAGAGGAGAAGGCTGAGCAAGAGAAGAAGAAGGAGGAAGAAGAGGAGGAAGGGAAGCAGGAAGGCGGGACACCAGCAGACGGACAGAAAAAGAAGAAAGCGTGGAAGAAGTGGAAAGAGAAGCAGAAACAACAAAAACAGAACATCAACCGAAAAGTGGAAGGTGTCGTTCATTTCCCGTGCCATCACTCTTCCTCATCCTCCCATCATCTTCTCTCATCGCAGAACAATCACTCTCCAAAGAATACAACATCAAACTCGACGAAGTCAAAAAACGGAAAGGAAAGAAGAAGATCGCACTCGACTCCGACGATGAGGACGACAGGGACGAACAAGCACCCGCTCTCGCTGAGCAGGAAGAAGAGAAGCACGCAGAAAGGACAGAAGCGCCAATTGTGAGCAGCAACGAGAATGTGTGGATGAAGGAATGCATCGCGGAGATCGAGAGGATCGGGGACACGTTCTCGGAAGGGTTGAGCGAGCTGGTCGAAGCAGAGAAGCGCCGACTGCGCGACGAGAACAGTTCGAATGAAGAGGAGACGAACAGTGTTGTTGATGACTTGTGTGTCTTTTCTTCTTCTTCCTCATTTGTACAGGGAGGACTTCGAGGAACAATTCCAAGGGTGTTACAAGAGGATCTATCAGGACGTGTCTGCTGCGATTGCGTTTGTTCAAGGGTTCTTTGCTGATCTCGAACGCCTCTGAGCGTCTTACGCACTTCACTCAACATGTTAATTCGAGTTTTCGAGAAGAGGAAACAAACAATTGTCACTGGAATGAAGACAAAGATATAACAACACAATCTCGAAGAGAACACAACTCACCTCTTCATCATCTCGGCCAGCCTGTTCGAGACTGGTCCCTGCTTGTTCTTCTTCCACTCCGCTTTGATCTTCGCGTCGCTGCTCCGAAGAATGGGTCTGTAGTCGCCCATATAACGATGGATCACCCCAGCCTGCGCCCGCTCGCAGTCAGCGATTCTGTTGAACTCGACAATCACAACTTGGCTTGTCTTGTTCGGCCGGAAGATCCGTTCCACTCGCCCAAACACACACATCCGCTTCGCAATCAGATTGTTAGGGATGGTCAGAGGGACGTGGAGCATCGCAAGTTGCGTTGGGAGGAATCCTGAATTGTCCGAAGTGCCAAGAATGTTGCCTCGTGAAGACATTTTGAGATGCGTCTTTGCTTCGGCGAAGAGAGCGGCGTCCATCACAATCGCGGTTGAGTATTCTCCGTCTTTATCCTTCCCCTTCTTCTCGTTGAACTTTTGTGTCTCAAGGAACGTTTTCAGAGGGATTCTGGGTTCGACGACAACTTTATCTGAAGACTCGATTTCGGAGATGAGTCGCTCGAGTTCCGAAGACGGCATGACGCTGGACGACCAGTCGGTCATTGTGAGCGAGTCGGTGACAGTTGGGAATATGGTTGAGTCTGTCTCTGTTGATGTTGTTGGGTATCCGCGATTCAGCGCGATCAGCGAGTCGTGTGTGACAGTCGGGATGTGTGCGGGGAAGTCGTTGGTGACAGTGATGGCGTGTGGGTTGGAGAGGGTGAAGATGACGGGCTCGTGTGTTTGTTTGAGTGAGTCCTTGTCTGCGTCTGGGCGGCGTTTCGGATGTGATGCCGCTTTTGGGACTGGTTTGTCTGCTTTCTGGTTGGGGAGTGTGGATGGAGTGGGTGTGTCGGTGGATGTGGTTGGTGTTTGGGCGGTTGGGCTGGGAATCTCTGCATTCGTGTTTGTTGTCGGTGGTTGATGGGAGGTGGATGTGGAGTGGAATGACGATGCAGCTGCTGTTGTGTCTGTCTGTGGTTGTTCAGTGGTGATTGTGAAAGACGACGACAGCAAGCTTGATGGTGTGTGTGTTGGGTCTGTCGTTGTGTGGGATGCACTCATTGTCGTGGGTGAGGTGGATGTTGGTGAGGTTGTGTGGCCAGCAGTGGAAAGAGGGATGGAGGACGAGAGAGGGAGTGCTGTGGATGAACTGACCAAACTGGACACAAACGACGATGGAAGAGTGGAGGACGTGGCAGAGGTGGAGTGGAGTCGGGAGGAGAGAGCGTCCGAAGCGGAGAAGATGGTGGAGAGTGGAGTGGACGATGTGGAGGAGTTGAATTTGCTCTGCGTGCTTGTCAGCGAGGCAGTGTGGAATGAGGACGACGGGGCAGAGGAGAACGAGGATGGGATGGATGTGGAGTGGGATGGGAACGACGAGCTGGATCCGTCTCGAAGGGAAGAGAATGTCGTGCCGTGTGAGAGTGAATTGCTGATGGTTGTGGAGTTCAGAGACGATAAGAGATCAGACGTCAAGATGCTGTCACTATCCATCGTCGACAGCCCTGTTGTGTCTGAAAATGTAGTTCCCCCAAAACTGCTCATGTGGCGGCTTGAGCGGGAGCTTCGTTTGGACGAAGAACCTTTTCTTAGTCGAGGATCTTCCACAGTTGAAGCCATGTCGGAGAAGGTGTCGCTGAGTGAGTAAGGGTCCACAGAAGAGCCAGATGAGCCTAATTTGCGTTTTGAGGAGCGATGGTGACGGTGTTTGTGGCGGTGTGGTTTGTCTGACGGGGATGAATGGGGTTGGGATGGTAATCTGTCAGCGCGACGTTTGGAACGATGCTCGACATCTTTCCCGTCGGTGGAGAGATCATCGGCGTTAGAGGCGGACATTGAGATGCTGAAGGAGAACGACGAGCTATTCTTGTCTGAGCCTGTCCCCCACCTCGACGAACGTGAGCCAAGCGATGACATCAACGAGGAGGTCAGTCCAGAGTGCGAACGAGCATTTCTGAGCTCGCGAATGGATCTTGAGGATGTGGATGCGAGTGATGCTGTCATTGCCGAGAATTCCTGTGTTGGCTCTGGAATAACGCACTCAAAATGAGTTGTCCGCTTCTTGATTCCTTCTCCACATAACGTGATTTTCCCCAATTGCACAGTGGTGATTGGTGAAATCGGAATCTTCTTTGGTTTGTAAGAAATGCGGATAGAGATTGATCCTTCCGCTGGAATCTCACCCTCTCGGCAGGAAACAGTGATATCGTTGTCGATATCCTGTGTGTCGATGATGAAAGGATATGCGATGTTCCATTGTGACTCAAAATGGTACACGACGTCGCGCCTGATTCAAAATGAGGGAGATAAATAAATACTCGGATGGTCCGGTGATTAAACCGAAGTTGATCAAAGGCGGAAGGAGAGTGAGTGTGTACGCAGGCATTGCGATGACAGGAACCTCAAAATTCTGAGAATTGGTTGAATGATGTGAGAACAAGAGCAAAAGACCATTAAAACTGTTTTTCCTTTCACCTCAGTTTGAAAACAGCCATATTGATGAGGAGTCCAAAAAACTTGGAAATCTTCACCTGCCATAGCCTTCAGGACAACCTGAATTGAGGATATGAATAAAAAAGTGTAAATACGATCTGTTCGCAATTAAACCGGAGTTGCTGCTCATTTGGGACTGTAAAGATGATTTGAATTGGGTTCTTCGTTGTATTTTCAAGGCGGAAGCAGAGTAAGAGTTTCTTTTGGAGAATTTCATAATAAAACACAAGTTTTGGGGGTTTAACGATGAGTGGCGGAAGCACAGGTGGATCACTCATCAATATGACGAGGGAGAGGAAGAGATATGGAAGATTTGACTTGAAGTTTGTTGATCGGCCCCTCACAGAAAATGACTCTGGAAAAGAAACCTGAAAGGGGGATTATAGATGAAATTTTCGATCTTTTTTCCGAGGAAACACCTCTTGAAGTTCAACTAAACAAGATTATTCGCATTAAAGCTCTTATTTTGTCAGGTATCCACCTCTATCATGATTTCTGTTATTATCTCCTCCCCTAATTTTTATATTCAGATTCTTTGTTGGTTTCTAAATGTATTCGGTTGAATATTGTTGAAAATTTGGCAAATCTTGGCATGAATACTCAAGATCAAACTCTCAAGGTGTCGACACTCTACTCATGACATATTTTCACAAGAATGCTGCATATGACCTTATTCGCCTTCTTTCGGAGCTTCTTCCTGACACTAAAACTCGATTTCCAAGTCATTCATTCGCAGAAAGCCTTATCAGACAATTTATCGTTTGTCAAGTCAAAATCTTTATCTCGTCTTTTCTGTCCATCTCATCATCAATCCGCAAAGAACAATCCGAATGAAGCGACAGAACAGGTTCTTGCATCTGTTGAGATGCAGATTCATTCTGGATCCGTCTCAGCTGACACATTCTTGTCATCGTATTTCACCTTTCTCTTATCAATCATCATATTTGTGCTGTCGGTGTTTCATTTCCCATTTATTGATGTAGGCCACTATTTATCAAGCAATGTGCGGATTTTATGACTCGAACTGCCCCAGCCGTTGACACCCACCATCGACTCAACTTGCTCCGATTATTCCAGACTCTGGTTCTGATGGCGTCTCCAAAAGTTCTCCAACAATCCAAAGATCTCTTAGTCTTTCTAGGTTTTTAATTTTTATAGTTCTAAACAGTATCATTATTCAGATATTGTCACTCTTGATTCCAACAAAGCTATCCATCGAATAGCTCGCTCTATTCGATTCATGCTTGATGATGAACAACGTATTCCATCTTCCACAGGAGCTCCATCGAAGTATAAAACACAAAAACAGGCTGCCATCCAAAAAGAAATCGAGAAGATGAAACCAAAGGAAACGAGAGCGTCGAAAGCGGCAAAGAAAGAAGAAGAGAGTAAGAAAAACACCCCCACAAACGCCGCCAATCCCCTCCCCGTAACAAACCCCAAACACGCCTATTCCCGCAATCATCTCACCCAGTCGTTCCCCATCCCTCTCCCTCTCCTCCCAAAAGTCCTTATGCCGCAGACCCCATCATCCGACAGCCCTTCGCCTGCCTCTCATTTCAACCAGAAGGCGTCCTCGTCCTCGCAATCTCTTCTTTCGCCGAATTCGCCTTCTTCATCACCAACCCATCCATCACTCCCAACTGAAGCCACTCCACCCGAAGCCAGTCCATCTCCAGACACTTCGAAGGACGAAAGTCAATCGACGACAAACAGCTTCTTCACGTTGTTCCAGCCGAATGCGTGGAAAAGGAAAGGATCACAGATTGTGCACATCAACTCGGGATACAACACAATCTGCACGTGTGGTTCTTCCTTCTGTCTTCTCTCTTCTTTTCTCTCTTTCTGTCGCTTCCTCTTCTTCCTTCGATCTCATTCTCTCTTCTCTTCATTTCTCTTCCCTTCCTCTCACTTCTGTTTCTCTCTTCCCTTCTCTCTTCCAGTGCTCCAGTCTCGTCGGGTGTCTGGCTCATCACACTTTCTGTCGTCAAGAACGCCGGCGACATGTTCGTCGGAATCGTCCCAACCAACCGAGGTCACCACGCTGCGAATGTGTGGCTCAAAGAGTGTCTTGTTTGCACTTTCTCCTTCGTCACCATTCTCCCCCTCGCCCTCTCGTCCGTTCTTCCCTTCTTCCCTCCTCTCCCAGTTCGGTTGTGGCGTGTGGCTCAGTGACGGCTCGCTCTGGGTGAACGGGAAGTGCGCAAACCCGAATGAGCGGATTGGGCAGCTGAAGAACAAAGGGACAGTTGTGATCGATCTGGACATGGACAACAACAGGCTCTCCTTCGCCCTCAACTCGCATTATCAGCCGAAAGTGTTCACGGGGTGTGTTTGTCGTCTTTTAATCGTCGCAGCTTGCCTGAGTCGGTGCGCTTTGCTGTCAGTACGTTCGGATTGGACGATACGTTTGTTTTGAACACTTTCCACAGAAAGGACAAGCCAGGTGTGTTCTCATCGTTCTGCCGTCATTATCTCTCCCACAGATGCTCAACCGACAGCGGGAAATGGGAAGGAGTTGGGTGATGGTGACATTCTCAACAAACCACTCACCCAACCTCAGCACGATGCAGCACAGGATCCAACGCAGACTGAGCCAGACACGCCTGCTGATGGCACGTCCCAGGGACTGGCAGAGGCTGTTCGTCCAGGTCAGGCTCAGCCGCTCGCACATCGGAAGTCTGTCTCTGTCTTCCTGTTTCTTCTTCGTCGTCTCATTCAGCAGCGAGCAGGCACAATCTGGCGCACTTCTCCCGTCTGACCTCCTCGCTCCGGTCACTCGAAAGCATCGTCCAAAACGGCGGCTGTCAGCGACCACTCCGAAGAAGGACAGACTCAAATCGGGTGTGTACTTTCTCCCGCGGCAGCACCAGATGAACTCGGACTCGGAGTCCGCCACGGTGGATCCGGATGGGGAGAACGATGAGGACAGAACGGAAAGGTCGGAGGAGAAGGAAGAGGAGGATCTCCCTGAAGAGAAACAAGACGAGGAGAAGAAACCAGAGTGAGACGGACAGCTCTGTATCGCCCTCTTTCCAGAACACTTCGCCCTTATTTTTTATTTCATTGTTCTGACCCAACTTTGTTGTTAAAACAGAGAACACCCAAAATAATGAAGTGTTATTCCTCCGAGCGCATGAGCAGGGAATACCGTTCAATGCCGTGTTGCCCACTCGCATCCTCCCACGTCTTCTTTGTCTCTGTAATCTGCACAGGCTGCATCTCTCCTGCTCCCCTCTCATCCGCGTCCTCCACAACCACTGTCCGAGTGACTTCTGTTTTGATGAGTGTGTCTGAATCGGTTGGTAACGAACTGTGTCCCATCAACAAATTGTCATCCGCGTGGACCTCGTCTGAGAATGCGACTGTCTCGGTTGTCTCCACGTTTGGCTGATTCGACTCTGAAGCGAGTGGAGGGACCAGAGAGGTGTTCAGCGGGGTCTCGTCGAGGAGAGTGTGGGCAAGGGCGAGTTGGGAGTTGTGGATTTCGGCAAGTTCTGAGACGATGTGGTGGATGGGAACGGAATGGGGGTTTTGGACAGGCACGTCGTCGATCAGCATTGTGTCATCCCTCGCTTCGTCCTTCTCTGTTGTCTCCTCTTCTGTTTGGTCGTGTTCTGTCTCTTCTTCATCCTGATCTGTTTCATCGCTTGATTGGACTGACTCGTGTTTCGTTTTTCTCATTTCTTTCTTCTTCCCGCGCGTTTCGTCTTTTTCTGTGCCCGAACTGTGCTGTCGTTTCTGTTTGCTGATGTGTTCCTCTTCACTTGTCGTCTCGTCATCCGATTCGGACGACTCTTCGATGTTTTCATCCTCATCACTCATTTGGTAACTGCTTTCTTTCTGCGACCAGCTTGGCTTTGCCTTTTTCGTCTTCTTTTTCGATTTCTGACGAGATTTGTTGAACATCCTGTCCTCCTCGTCCATCAGCATCAGAATGATTCTGGCACGCTCTTCCTCTTCCCTCTCCCGCCTCTCCTGCTCTTCTTGCTTCCGTTTCCTTCGCTTTTCCGCTTCCTCTTTCGACTCTTTCTTTCTTGTCTGTTTCTGTCGGTGTCTGGGCTCGTCGTGTTCTTCATCTTTCTCGTTTGTCACTTCACCGATGTCTTGACTCGTCTCTTCCTCATCTTTTCTGTCTCGTTCCGTCCCTTCCCAACGATCAGTGCCGATCTCGGCCAGTCTGATGCTCAACACCCGCCTCGCCATCTCAGCCACTCTCTCCTCCATCCGCTCTGTGCCAGAGAACACACTCTCCATGCGAACGAGCATGTCTTGGAGTTCTGAAGAGGGAGAAAGTGAAGAAGGTGAGAAAGACGAGCAACAGACTGGTCACAAGTTGTTTCCACGTGCGGATTCTGCGAGATTTCATGTTTTTGGCGATGTCGTTGAGGAAAGGTCCAGCATTCGCGATTCTCTCCTCCTCTGCGTCTTTTGCTCTGTCTGCTGCTGATTTGGAGCTGTCCTTGACTCGCTTCAGTCGCATGCTGAGCAGCTCGCTTCCCTCGACTCGCTCCATTTCGTGGAGAAGATGCTTCATTGCGCGTTTCTCTTCCTCTCTCCGCCTTCTCCGCTCTCTCTTCTGCTCGTCCACCCCTTCGTCCTCCTCCCTCCCACTCATCTCCACTCTGATCTTCTCCAACAGCGAGCTGTGGACATTCGCATGCAATTTCTCAAATTTCTTCGAATCGGCGGAAGTGAAGTGTTCAGACGGTCGGAGCTCCCAAAAACAGAAATCGATGTTGGGCTGTGACGGCGAAACGTAAAAGTCCTCATTCGACGCGTTCTGTTCGTAGAAAATGACGCGAATGGACGAGACAGAAGGGAGTGGTGGGGAGATCGAGAAGATCCGAGCTTCCTGCCACTCCACAAAACGCGGCGGGTCAGATTGGGATGTCGGCTGGCTGTCGTCTTCAGCGGCGAAAGGGACAGTGCAGTGCATGCCCTCCTTCCACGTCGACAGGCTCGCATCGAAGAGAGCGCGAGGGATGATGTAGCGAGGGCCGGAGCATTCGAAGAAGGGCAAGGCCAGGACAGACAGAGGAGGGAGAGTGTGGTTGTGGTTGTGGGGGAGATCGTGGGAGGGGTTGGATGGTGTGTATGGGTGGATGTCTTTGAGATGGAGCAGCTGGGCAGGGAATGTTCGGATGGAGTCGGAATTGCGAGTGTCCACAGTTTCGGCACTTTCCACCGTTGCGACAAGAAACTGAGGGAGGGTTAGTTTGGTCTGCTCTTTTTCAGCATCTACTCCCTCTCCAGTCGAGCTTCGATACGACTTGCCTTTTATTTCAACTTGCCAAAGGTCTGTGACGATCACAACATCATCGTCAGATGAGAAGACGTCGTCTGCCCATTGGGTGATGTGTGGAGGCATCGGTTGGGGGAGCTCATCTGCGATTGACGAGTTTTGGGTTAAATCTGGGGAAATGTGCCTTTTGAGAGGTTTTTCTTTTGGTTTTTGGATGTGATGTTCGGAATTCTTTGGTGGTGGCTTCTTCTCGGTGTGTCGATCCTTTTCTGCTTTAGGCTTCTGTTTATGTAGCTTTATGATGGAAGTTGGCTGAGCAAAAGTCAGAGATGATGGTTGAGAAGTTTCCTGACTACTGTCTGCTTCCACGATGATTTTTCGTTTGATTGGGATCTGGATAGAAGGAATTTTCACTGAATTTGGCTTCTCATGAAGATTTTGCGATGTGACGGGTATGATCTTCTCTGGTTGGCTTGGGATGGAAGAAGATTTGGGCTCAGGAGGCGTCTCATGGAGAGCTTGCGTCGCTGAGGCGAGAGGAGCAGGGACAGCTGGGAGTTTAGCTCTGACAGCAATAGGAACCGAAAAAAGGGATCTTTGCTTACGTGGAGTTGACATGAAGGTGAAGATGGGAAAAATACGAATCCTACCAAGAGAGACAGGACTTGCGAATGTTTACATGAATGCAGCAAGAGTAGCTTGAATCCTTTAAAATGGTTGCAGAAAATGTGCAGTCAGGAGATAAATAAGGATATGAGTGATTGAAGTGTAGATCTGAGCAGAATGGACATGTCAAATTTGATCGAACCATGATGACATAAACCGGTCACTTCAGGAGAATAAAAAGCTATTAATATATGGAAATAAGTGAATTGTGACAAAGTAAAGTGAAAAAATGTAACAGAAGAGAATGTGTCAAAATAGTCCGCTAGAAACACCAATCTGTGGTGTCTCTGGTTGAACGAGACCACGGCCCCTTCTTGCTTCCCTCCTTCTTTACGCGAACTGAACAGGGCAATGAATAAAAAGCATTGTGCAGACCTGTTGCAGGTGGATTATACGATCCAGGGCCTGGATTTGGGTTCGATCTGACGAAATATTTGTTCCTGTCATCTTTGGCGAAGGAGGAGCAGGGGGATCTGGAAAAATATTGATGAAAAGAACTAACCGAGGTACGTTGGAAATGACATCCGGCTTTGGAAGGGCATAGAGAACATCGTTCTGGGTTTTGTCGATCAGAACACTTGTTCGTTCATTGCGACTCCAGCGAGCGCCGGGAGACCGGGCCCGGTTTGAGCAGAAGGCAATCGATGGTTTATACACAAACCCTGGAGTGACATTAGAAAATGGAGAGTACAAACCGGGTGAGATGGATCGGGTTGTTGACATGAATTTTGCTCTGTCTTCTGTTCCGAACTTGCTCACTCTGCTGCGTGGAAGAACAGCCTTAGAGGAAGTGGAGATATCGTAAATTGGACCTGGGGAACGTTTTTTACGGTCAATCATGAGAGTATGCCTTGTTGAAATAAGAACACAAGAAATGACAATACTGCAGTGACTCATCCGCTTCGTACGATCGGATAGTTGACGAACGATGTGTGGAATTCATAGAGCGTGAGTTGGCTGGCATTGTCTTGCTTAGACCCTTCACACCTTTCCCTGATTGTTTTGGTGTGGTAACTGGATTGGCCGCAGAGTCGTCAGTTGAGGCTGCATCATTGGCCGATTCGAATGTGGATCCGGTGTTGTTAAATCGGTCTTGTCTGTGGAAAGAGTATTTCGAAGAGAAATGCGTGATTGATGGAATGGAGAAGGAATTGTGAATTAAAGGTAGGGAGCGGAGATATAGTCTAAAAAAGGAGAGAAATCAGACTCTGGGGTGGCTTCAACGTTTTCTTGCTCTATTTCAGACATGTTCGAATTGACCTTGATCTGGAACGGAGAGTGGTGGGTCGATCTAGTCTGGTCACCAAAAACAAAGTCTGTCTGTGGTTTTTTTAACTTCGATGTGCTCTAATCCTTTGAAAACCTCGATTAATCACAGATGATGTCGAGATACGACAGTCAGTGTGTCCCGACGACTCTTGAACAGAGGCAAAGCAAATTGCGCGAAAATGCATTACAGAGAAATGGATTGTGGTATAGAACAGAAAAGTGAGGTGGAAAGTTAAAGAAACAAGAGCTCAATACAAAACCAGACGAATGGTGGCTGAAACACAAATAACACATTCTTAATTTCGTTAAGGGGGGTCATTAATTTCTGAAAGGAGGGCTCTGTACAGCCGAGGGTTGTAATGAAACAATTCCGACGTCACAAAGCGATCACGAATGCGTATGGTGATTGCAGACGAGATCAGACTTTCTTGCCGACAGGAACGAACATAACTATTTGAAAAAGTCAAAAAAGAAGAAATAATACAAGTGTTCCGCAGAAGAGGGTTGTGGAAATGGGAGTAAGAACGGATCAACCTCCATGGGACCGACGTTGTTGAGCATCGATTCAGTCAACGCCGGAGCGAGGTAAGAGGGGTTTCCGCGGACCTGATGAGGTACAACGGTCCAAGGTAGTTCTGAAGAAATGATAGGACAATGTTAATACCTTCATTCTGAGATTGGGGAACTTTAATGGCAATGGCATTGAATTCGTTCCCTTGCGCATCTTTTCGAATCGGAAAGTCAGGGTTGATTCTCCATTGTCCTTCAACAATGAAACGAAAAGCATGGAGCCCCGGAGGAAGGTGAACAGTGGCATGCCATGTTGGATGATGTTTCGATGTAGATGTATCAAGATCATTATTTGCTACAGATCGTATCACGTCCATCGGTATTCTCTCAGACCATTTATTGAAAGTTCCACTTAAATAGACCATGTCGTCCCCCGAAGGATGATTCCATCTTGGCGGAGTTGAGAGAGACAGAAGACAAAGAATATAATGAAGAAGGTAATATAAATGCGAGAGAAAGTGAAAACAACAAAAGAAAAGGTGGAAGGAGCCCTTTTCATACGTGAATTGAACTTCTATCAAGTCGAATCCAGGGATTGGGATGACGTCCAAGTTCTGTGTGAATCCGGGGGCATCTCCTTGGTACAATCGTTTTGACAATGAATCACTCGGATAGATTGTCACACCACCTTCGGTGACACAATCCATCCTCCTCTTCACTGAGAGATCGATTGACTGACGTTCGATTAGGTTCAGTGGGTCAACATACGGGGATGAAAGAAAGAAATGAAGTGGAGAAAAGAAAACAGTCTGGAAAGGAATAAATGACAGAACACTGAGAAAAATAAGAGTATAGAATTCAAGAGAATCAGGAAACAGACTTCAAGAATTGAAGGTGGAACAAAAAGTACTAGGAGAGGAACGTCTCTCAAATCAACCATGACATGACGTGCGCAGGAGGGCGATTTGATGGCCTGGATCAAAGGAAATGGATGGCAGGCCAAATTTCTCGAGGGTTGGGGCAGAAACTGTCGACGAGCGATGAAAGAGATCAACAGTCGCAGCGTCGAGAACGAAATCCTGGTCAAGTTGGTATGACACGGGAACTTCGGGGGTCTCATCGGGTGATGAATCACTCCAGTCATCCGGTGACTCGCTTTCGATCGGAGGGGAGGACTTCTGACTGGGATTGATCGAGGCCGGGAGGGATATTTTGGTGGAGTGTGGAAAGCTGGCAGAAGGGTACGAAAAAGTGTTAAAATCGTCGTCGTCGAAGTCACTGTTGGATTCCACCTCCGACCATTGCGTAATCTCACCGGGATACGAGCGAATGTTCGGGTTTGTGCTCAGAGTGGGCTGTGTTCTTGGTGTCGTGTTTTGGAGAGACAAGGGGGCATCAAAGTGGTCTAAGGAGGAATTAGGAGATGATGATGGAAGCGATGGTTGGAGTGGCTTGTCAGATTTTGCTTTTGGGCGACGATGTTTGACACCCTTTTTTCTCTGTCGAGAAGGAACTTTGTGGGTGGTTGGAGTGTGGGATGATTCTGTTTGGAGGGTAACATGGAAAGATTCGTGTCGGATGTGATTACTGTCCAAATGATTGGATGGAACTTCTCGTGATTTTTGTCTGGACTTTGGTTGAGAGTTGTGTTGTTGAAAACTGAATTGAGTCGGTGAAAGTACCGACCCAAGAATACGTACTTTGACTGTCTGCTTGGATGTCTTCAGAGTGAGGTAGGTCACGATCTGTCCCGGTTCATTTGCTTTGAGGTAGATTGGGAGTGAAAGGACAGGTGCAGGAGGTGGAGAATCAAAGAAAATATGTCTATGAAGACAAGGAATGATGTCAAGTGTCTCACTTTGAAGGTTTCCAGGTCGCATGGCAACATGGAGATAAGAGAGATACGTTCGACCTGTTCTGACGGTTCCAAAATTTAGCTCTTTGGGATACACAACAATTCCACCATGAAGCGGTTTTGGGAGTTTGCGCTCCTTCAGAATCAGAGATCGCCGCTCCATTGGTGGAAGGTGGAAAGAAAAAATTTAGTATGGGCTGCCAGGATGAAACTCTCCAAGAGAAAGTATCATTTCATTCGTGAAAGTATTTTCTAATTTCAAGGGTGGACTTTTTTGACTAAAAACCCATATTGATGGCAAAAATTGAAAAGACAGTGAGTTGAGTCTAGGTGATTCTTTTTATGAAGTCACGATTGCCTGGAATGGATTCTCTCAGATATTGTTGAAAACATTAGAAAAGGCTTTCCCATTTTCAACGATTGTCATATCGTTTGACACCCTTTGTACACTTTTTGGAACAAAACGACGAACAAAGTTCGGAATGAGAACTTCTATCCAATTCTCACTATTCGCCTTGGAAAATCAAGAAACTGTGTGAAAGATTGTTTTTTGTGGCATCATGTGGGTGCTACTTTTTGAGATAAAAAAAGGGCAATCAGATTCTTGGAGGACGTGACCAAAACCTCAATTTATCAATCTCGTCTCATCACTCAATTGATTCAGTCATTCAAAAACAGGATTTGCATCTTGAGGTCAATCCTGCAGAGATTGGGATCGACTGACCTCAAGATGCCAAATCCCTGTTGAGATCAAAAATGATGTGGTTTTAACCCTTTTTTCTCCTTTTTTTCATCAACATTTCGAAAATGAGCATAAAACAATGGTTGTCTGGATTAAAATAGGAACAAAGGTGAAACAGAACATGTCCTTCTGATCCCTGAATTTTAAGACTGAAGATGGATGATGATGGTTCAGACTCTGATGGGTTCGATCGTTTTTTGACAGTTAAAGACAATTGTGTTTTTTCTGGAAAAATTTATAGACAATACGATCATAACAAACATGACATGAGAAGAAGAGAAAGAATTACACACGGATACTTAGTTGAGGTCAAAAATCTTGAGATCGATGGGATCGAAATCAAAGCCCTGTTCATCAATCTCAATGATTCTTTGGAAACATCATTCACGTTATTCTCGTGAAATGAATCTCACTTGAGCGAATAGGAGTCATATGGCACACTGGTGACAATTTCATTGTTTGGGATCCAAAATATTGACCATTTCAGAAAAGGAGCGAAATTCCTACTTAACATTCATTGAATGTGGACCACAGTCACTGGTGAAAATGATCTTGTGTGTAAGATCAAATATCGTTCTTCTAAATCCCTGGATCATTGTTTCTGTGTCAAAAGTTGTCAGGAGTGTAGAAAACGAATCTCTATTCCGACCTAAATCACCATGACTATGGGGACAATGAATTCTGACACCAAATACACCCATTTCTAGATTTTTTTTAATCTTGACATTTGGAGCTTATTCTGACATGTTTCGATAAGGAGTACTCCAACAATGGATGGAAGTCGAAAGAACTGCGATTTGTCCACACATCCACGACATTCTTTATCCATTCTCAAAGATTCGTTGGAGACACCATTCGATGTCATTATCGTGAAAATAGACACAACACTGACAAGAGGGTATTAGTTTCGTTTTATGATTCGGATTTAATTCATATATTATGATCTCAAAAATTCTCTTCCGAATGTATTATCCATTTTTGTTCATCTTCATTCTCCTCACTGGTACAGGTAGACTTGTTCTGAAATGAAGAAGAATAGTTCAGAAATGAAAATGATTGTCCAGAAACTCAGCTGTCTGTATGGATGAACCTGATGAGTAATATTCTCTCATTCTTTAATCTTTGACATTCTCATTTGAGATATTTCATCATGATCTGTTCGTGGATTTTGAATTTAGTGGAATGGTAAAGCAACGTCAGTACATCCGAATATAGTCCCTTGATAATAGTAGTGTCAATAACCCGTACATATTCAAAAATCCGGAACATGGGGCTTGAAAAATAGACATTGGTCAAACTAAGAAAAATAAAATTTGGTTCCGCGCCGAAACCCCTGTGTTGGGAGAAAACATCAAAAGACTCTGAAAGCTAGAAATACACACATTTTTCTCAACTTTTTCCCCTTTTTTCTCCACAACCAGCCATCCGTTTTGAATCAAATAAAAGGCATTGTGATCGTAAAGATCTCGACAAAAGCTCCTCAAAAAAGAAAAGATATTTTTTTCTAAGAATTTTTTGTCGAGAAAAATATGGGTTTTTTTCCATTTTCCCAAATATCCAGAATTTTTTCTCCAAATTGTTTTCAAAATGTTCATTTCACCAAAACAACGTGTTTGTGAAAAATTCCATCGAAATCGGTTCATGGGTTGTGAAGATATTACCGACACGATTTTTTTCATCAGGCAAAAGGGGGTATTTTGAGGTTTTCTCTTGACACAGGCGTTTTGGCGCGGAACCCAATTTTAGTTTTCTTAGTTTGACCAATGTATATTTTTCAAGCCCCATGTTACGGATTTATGAAAAGTTCGGTTTATTGAAACATCTATAAACCCGGTTTTATCGATAAACCCGGACAAAATCGAGCTTTTTTCACCAAGTAACACATATGGTCCAACTAAGAAAAAAATAAAATTTTAGATTTTTTCTCCCAAAACTCGCCGAGAAAACGTCGATTCAAAGTGACCAAAAACGTGAAAAAAAGTGTCGAAAGGCCGTATCTTCTGAACCAGTTGACCAATCTTCACCAAAATTTGTCAGAACCAAATTCGAACATAAATGAACATTCACCAAAAAATTAAGAAAAAAATCTGCGGTTTTTCCAATTTCGAAAAAAAACATGTGTCAAACTGCAGTTGTTCCCTGACACATAGACTGGAATCAGAAAGAATCCCAAAATGTGAGTTACATTGCGAAGTATTGTTGGATACATTTTGGTAAAGATCGGTCCATTCGCTATTAGCGAAATCGCATTTACACGGGTTTTTCAATTTTACACGGGTTTATCAGGGTACTACAACCTTTTCTCAGTGGTTACATTGAGATTCCGGACTTGTTTTCATTTCTGAACAATTCTTCTTCATTTCTGAACAATCATTTTCATTTCTGAACTATTCTTCTTCATTTCAGAACAAGTTTAGCTGTCTTTGAGGATGTGTCTATTTTGTGACGTTAAACCCTCTCTCCTTTGAAATATCTCTGAGCGGACTTGTACTGACTGTCATCATTCTTCATCAATGAGAGACGCTAGTCGAAAAAACATTGTCGAAAGATGTGAACTTGCTTCACAAAAGAATTCTCCTCTCATCGCGACTATCTCAAACAGTTCACGAAGTCGATATCTCTTTCACTACACTCCCTCACTCCACCCGGTATGAATGTTTATATTCACGAGGAGTGATCTTGGTGAACATGGGAACCTCTGTACCAGAGACATTCCTCCTCTTGGTCGAAACCAAATACCGAATTGTGTCAACTGTGAACACGATTCCTTTTCCTGTGCTCTCGTCATATCTGCTTTTTTATTGGAAAAAGGGAGATCGAAAGAAATGATTGTCCGGATCAGAAAAAGAGGTTGATAAAGGAATTGTGCGAAGTGAGAAGGGATGAGAGAGCAAAAAATAGAGATTTTCATCACAACCGTTTGATTTGGATCAGAACAAGTGAGAGCAGACCGTTTTCGGGTCTCGAAACGAATTCACCAGATTCGATCTCATCATCGCTGAAAGGAAGAGATAGATTGAAATTCGCTTTTGTTTGGCCTCCAAAAAACACAACAGTTTTTCTGTGATTATTGCACTTCAACAGACTCTTTTGGATTTATTTTTCACAAAATGTAATGTGAGAGTGGACTGAAGTGATTAGGAAAAAAGTGAAAGAAATAATCTGTTCATAATCACGATGTGTCTCTGCCGAAGTCTTTTGTCCATGACAATGGATCAGTAGTTCAGAGATATCATGTTCTTCAGGACATATCATGTCATCTCTATCTCACACAGTCGGATTGCTCTTCTTTTTAGCATATTCACGAACTACAGACCAATCAATTACAGATGTCAGACAATGGGGAACCATCCAAAGGTTGATCGATTTGTCAAATACATACTGTTCTCTCCGGTCAGATGAAATGTTCAGAAAAGTACATCTTGAAATTGTTTCGACAGAATAAGAGACTTTTCTCTTCATTGGTGGAGAACTTCGTTCCGTGGGTGTTTTAAGTGATTAATGGTTCGGATCTTAAAATCAGTAACATTCGAATGTGCTGTGTTCGTATGCGTTTCTCACCTTCATAACATCGTCAGCTGAATCACATGAAAAGCGCTGCTGCGCCATTACACTTATCATCTTTAATATCATCTTCGCGGTCGTCGGAGTTGCCCTCCTCGTCCTGGCTATCATCTTCCTCGCAAATATCAGTGGAATGCCAACGTTCCCTATTGTAATCCTTATTGTGGCAATCGTTATTCTCGTTGCTGCTGTTCTTGGCTTCATTGGTTCATGGTATCCTCCATCGTTCGTCATCTCTCTCCAGCTATGAATCAGGCTCCGACAACAAATGCTCCCTCTTCTCCCTCAACCTCTACTGGGTGATTGCTTTCCTTGCTGCCATTGTCCTCATCGCCTTTGGTGTCTTATGCTTCGCAGCCAAGACTTCTGTCGAGAGTGCCATTGTTTGGGCTTTCGCTGATTTCCTTTCCCGACCAAAAGACGATGATGTTACAGCTACCCTTACAAAAGGGATTAAGTTCTTTATCGACTCCGTCTACGCTGTTGGAGCTGTCTCTCTTGCTGCTGGAATTGTGATCGTTGTGAGCTTCGTCTTTGTCTGCTATCTCCTTGGCAAGCAACAATTCTTGCTGGTATGCTTCTGATTTCTCTCTTTTTGTTCGTTCATGATCAATTGGCGACGTTTTTTCAAACAATTGATCAAAACCGTTGAAAACTTCATTCCTTATCAATTGAACATATTCACCTGTGCTCTTCAAATCCATCTTTATTCTTCTCCTTCCACCTTTTTAGACCACTTCTCGCTATGGAAGTCTCTTAATCAGTGCTGTCGGCCTTCTGGTCCTCATCGTCTTCATCCTTCTCCTCGTCCTCACTGAAGACCTCTCAAAGTGGCCAAAAGTCACCATTGCGGGTATTGCAGTTGGAGGTGTCCTCTTGTTTGTCGGCGTGTGGGGATTCATCACATACTGCTGCTGTCTCGGAAAGAAGTGCCCGTCCATCACACACACCATCCTCTTGACAGTGATGGTGGTTGCCTGCATTGCAGTCGGGATTGTCGGTGGTGTTCTCATCAGCCAAGTGACGCGGACAGAAGTGGAGGCTTCGTTCATCAAGAACTGCGAATTCCCTGAAGCAGAAATCCTTCCCGGCGTTGTTATCAAGCATGTCGTTAAGGGGTCTGACTGCGAGGGCACAATGAAGGCGTTCCAGTCAATGCTCTGCAATTCCACTTCCAACGCTATCAACTGTAACACTAAGGCCGAAGATCGCATGGGACAGGACACCCTCGACCTGATCAAGGATTCAATGAATTACATCTACAGCCAGGCGGTGGGAGGAATGATTGCACTCTGCGTTATTTTGATTGTGGTTGCCCTCTTCCTTCTCTACATGACAATCACTGCATATATTCTGTCATGCTGCTGTCGCTACGGGGAAGAAATCCAGGCCGATTAACTTCTGCATACTATCTTAATTTTTAGATATACCACCACAGTTCCATTATTTCAACGATATTGTGCATCTTTTGTCAAACGTCTCAACGAACATAAATTATGGGAGCTGTTGAATCTGGTTTGAGGACTGAAATAGGCATAAAGAGCGCAAATTACTCATCAGAGTTTTCCATCTGATCGCACCACTGGCTCAAGCCCTCGAGAACCCATTCTGTCATCACCAGAGACGCGATGGTGAAGAGAGGGAAGAACGGATACCCAAACTGGTCGATATGCTCAACAACTTCAGCCTGTGAGTAGTACCAGCTGCGTGTCTGTGCCAACTTCGTCCTGAGAAACTGATGTCGGAAGAACGCCTTGATTTGCGAGTGATATTCAAAAGGAGGGGTGGCCAGGTGTTGTTTGCGGTGAGGGGATTGTGTTTGGGAGAGAGTGGGCGAGTTCACAGAAGTGACGACTGACCGAGCTGACGGGACAGTTGCTGTCTGTTTGCGTGGCGTGGCTGGGTGGAATCGGCGGTGGGAGAGATGCTGCAGCCGCATGACGATTCCGCGTCGCTGGTGCAGAATGTCCGGCTGGCACAGTGCCGACAGCATGTCCTTCCGAATGAACGCCATTCCGTGTGGGTTTGTGAGCATTGCTGTGGAGTCGAAAAACGCTTTGTCGGTTGGGCTGCGAGTGAGGGGGGGACGACGACGCGGTGTGGAGCGACCAGTCAAGATCTCTTCTTCAGCTTCGAGCCAGAGGGTGTCGAGGCCGAGAAGGCGAGCAGAGGTGGTGATGACAAAGGACTTCATCATTGACTGTCCGGCGATCACTGAAGGGAGGAGGGAGAGGAGGAGAGGAGGGGAGAAAAAAGATCATTTTGGGGAAAGAGGGAGCATACGCTTTGCTCTGAATGGAATGACGACGAGCGGGAATTTCAGCTGGACTCGAATGGTTGTGAGCATCGAATGCAGCAGAGTCGTGAACTCCTTCCGCTGCTTCAGACGCTCCCGCAGAACGAGAGGACCGATGAGCGACACAATTGAGTTCGCCGCTGCTCCAATCACGTGGTTCCTCTCTCTCTGCACCGACTGCCAGTTGTTCAGCGCCACCTGCCCTTCCGCTCTCCGAACAGCTCGTCCGATCCGCTTCTTCGCGCGGAACTCAGCGAAACTGTCGTTCAGAACGAACAAAACGACGACAGCACGGACAAGCACGGCCATCTTGCTCACTTCGTATCGAGGTCGGTTGGCGACGATCGGCAGGTCGCATGAGAAGCCTCGGATGGCTGCTGGACGCGACATGCCAGTGGGGATCTGGGCGCGGAAGACGACAGCCGGGTTGGAGGATGGGACGAAGCGGAGGGCGGATGGGGAGTGGATGCTCGGCACGCGCTCGACAGCTTGGCGTTCGCCAGAATCGATTCTGGTTTGGAGTGAGTGTTGGTGTGCGTCAGCGTTCTTGTCTCGGATCTGCTTGTGTCGGTTGAGGTGGTGGACGAGGAAGCGTCGCCCACGATCGGAAGAAGGAGCGGTTTGTGGAGGGCGGGGGAGAGGAAGGGGAAGACGTGGGATGGATTTGTGTTGGGACGATCGAGGTGAGGTGTGTTCGGTGTTGAGCGGTTGACGTTCGGAATATTGTGGTTCGGTCAGAAAAACTGAGATGTCTGCGAGTGTGTCGGTCTGCAGTCCTCGTCGTGCTGTCATTTTGGGGACTCGATCGGCACTCCACGAGCGAGTCGACGCATTCTGCCGCTTCGATCGCTGACGAGGATGCTGCCGAGATGTGAGTGCATACACGTCTTCCCCGGCCTTCTGCTTCTCCTGGTTGACGTGGAGCAGTTTCTCCATCGTTGTGATGGAGTCATCGGACGCTGTCATTCCTGTTTTTTCAAACAATCGAATCGAGGCAAGGGTACTGTTTGGTGCTTGTCTCCGATTTTTTTCACTAACTTCTTCGCACAAAGCAGCTATTTTCTTGTCCATCTTCCCCATAAACTTCTTTCTTGCTTGAGGAGGTCGACCCGTACTCCACGAGCGTGTTGAGTCGCCGGTAGTGAATATTTGGCCGCGTTGTGATGATCGGGCGGAGCTTGCCGAGCCAAGACGACGTGGAAGGCGGTGTGTTTGTTGGGTTTGTTTGGGATTTGGAGCGAGAATGCTGTGGAGGGGAGAATTCTCGATGTCTGGCGGAATTCGACCACCCACAAGAAAATTGAGTTCGTCGATCATACTTTGAAGCTGTAGTTGTGTTGCGTCGATATTTGTGTCTTGTTTTTGGGGTAAATTGAAGGAAGAGGCAGATGAAGCGTTGGTTGCTGAAAGGTGAGATGAGTTATCATCAATGATCGATGAGAGTTGCCGAAGCTGCTCTTCATATGGAACTGTTATTGTTGCATATGAATTTGCAAAGTTATTTTCAGATATAGGCATGTCTTCACAAAAATTGAAAAAAAGAGAGTCACACAGTTCGGAAGACTTTGAAGAGAACTCACGTGTGAATGAGGAGTTTGTGGAATTGCACTTGGGATTGGGGACGGGAGGGCAGAAGGATAGTTAGGGTTATTGGGAGTGGGAGATGGCATTTTGAAAGAAGTGCGAGGGTGAGGTCGGAAGGTAACAACTGACGTAGATGGCTTTTGTGGAATCCAGCTACGTGATGAATGATCATCTTTAGACACAATCATGACTCCAACCTCGCCCAATTTCAAGGTGGACTGATGACCCATCACAAAAGAATTTTAGTCTCTAACTTGTGCAAAAGGCTGTCAATCTCATCAAATTGAATGTTTACGATGTGTGAAACTCCAATATCGGGTTACGTGAATTTGCAATCTGTATGCAAATGCAGAAGACGCGACAGGAAAGAATCAATCAAAAAAAGTGATAAGATGACTGATTATGAGTGAATGTGCTACAGCGGAAATGGAATATTGATTCCCATTATCGAAGCAATGATGATCATGTTCCGATTGATGTTTTGCGAGTTCATTCCCCCGTTGTTGAACAGAAGAAAGGCGTCCATTGAATCATCCAAACCCTCGCTTTCAAGCAGAATGCGGATCTTATGGCTGTTTGAACCCCATTGATGGATGAACGAAGTGATGCACTGAAGCACTCGATGGATTGTGGTACGGCTTTCGGTGTGCGAGATTAAGTTGAAGAATGTTGGGACAGCAGGAATGTTCTGAAGATGATCGAAAGTGGGGTCATGAAATGATGCCGTGTCGATCATTTTGGCAATGATTAGCAGCAGGTTTACTTGGATTTGGACGTGAAGTGGGAGATTCCGATGCTGGCAGAGATATGTGAAATATTGGACTGTCGGAAGGTGAAGTCCATCTAAGAAAGTTTGAGCAGCGTGGACATGAGCGGCGTCACCATGTCGGACAGCGATGTTCCGCTCCAATTGTTGTGGGGTCTGGATCAGAGCAAAAAGGAGGCGGGTTACAGGTTGGTGGAAGAGAAAATCTGTTGCAGGGACAGTTTGAGGTTGGAAAAGAAGGTAAATCTGAGGAATAAAGCCAGATTTGATCACTTCCAACTTTGTCTGATTAGAGGCAAGAATCACGGCATCTGAAAAGAATGAAACGGCAGCCAAAGAAAGCTCTTGGCATGGTGAAGTAAAGAGGATATAGAGACTCTGGAGGAGTCCAGAGCAATCATTGTTTGGAGTTGGGACGAGTTTGTAGAAGACTTCGGCTGGCATGAATCGGTACCGTGAATATGGGTTAAGGTTCTTCAGAAATGCTTTATATTCCACGAGTTTCTGGGGGGTAAGTTTGGAGATATCGGACGAATTGTGAACGATATCCAGGAAAATATCTGACGCTTGTGAAATTGACAGCATGAATTTGGTGTCAAGAGCAGTAATATCCACAGGTCTTGGCCGCACAGGAACAGAAAAATGTCCTGGAGGGGGTGATTGTGTGACAAATGTTGCCATGTTCAGCTCGGGATGGAAGTTGTCACTTGAGGGTTTGATCTTCACTTCGATCATGCCCGGAGACGAAAAGGCCACAAAAACACAAGCTAAACCAGCTCAAAAGCCAACAACAAAGGGTGCTGCCGCAAAGGGAAAAACAGGCAAGCAAGATGCCAAGGGAAAAGGAAAGAACACAAAGAACCAACCTAAAAAGGACCAGAAGGGAGCAACAGCTAAACAAGCTCAAGCCCCCAAAAAGCAAACAACAACCACATCTGGAGGAGCTGTCCTTCCCCCTCGTATCAAAGCGATCGGTCAACCAAAGGAGAAAGTTACTCGTAAGACTCCAGCTGCTCTCCCTGCTGGTGTGAAATCTTCAGAGCAAAAAGCTCCCCAGAAAGAACACAAATCCATTCACATCAAGGCTACACCACGTGTCTTCTCTATTGGAGGAGATCTCCGTCCAAAACAGGATCTTTCTCGAATGGTCAAATGGCCAGCCTATATCCGCCTTCAACGCCAAAAGAAGATCATGTATCAACGCCTGAAGATTCCTGCAATGGTCAACCAATTCACATCCACTCTTGACAAGCACAACGCTCTCTCTGTCTTCCAACTTGTTAAGAAATACCGCCCAGAAACCCTCCATCAAAAACGCCGCCGTCTCGTTCAAGAGGCAAAGGCTAAGAAAGACGGCAAACCCATCGAGAAAACCAAGCCATATGTCGTTAAATATGGTGTCAACCACGTTGCTCAACTTGTCGAACAAAAGAAGGCAAAATTGGTTGTTATCGCCAACGATGTCGACCCAATCGAGCATGTCTTGTGGCTGCCCACCCTCTGCCGCAAGATGGATGTCCCATACTGCATTGTGAAGAACAAGGCTCGTCTCGGAAAAGCCGTCCACCTGAAAACCACATCATGCATGGCCTTCGTTAACATCCGCCCACAGGACAAAAAAGACTTGGAGAAGATTGTTACCGTCTGCAGGTCGAACTACAACGACAGAGCCGAGCAGATCGCTCGCCACGTCGGTGGAGGCAAGCTTGGTCTCCGCTCCTCGACCTATCTGAAGAAGAGAGCTGAAGCCCTCAAGAAGGCGTCCCTGGATAAGGCTGCTTTGTAATTTATCTTTTTTTGAGACAGCACCTCAGCTTCGGACTGCAGAAGGATCATCGCAAGGGTGGAAATGAAATGTTACAAAATTAACACAAAAATGTGAATTGTATGAATTATATCTCGTCGAACTGTGCCTGGGATGCCTTTTCAAATGTTTCGACGACGAGCGAAGGGTTCTGATAGCAATTGTTCGAGAAATGTTCGATGATGAAGAAAACAATTTGAATACATTAACCACGCTCTTCAGAATTGTTTGCAGGACATCAGCGACATTCACAATACTATATGAGCCAGATTTCCTGTGGAGAACGATGATGAGTAGATACGTCAATTTTAAAAGTCCGCGTGATGAACAAGTGGATCAAACCAGATTGAATAGAACTTAAGGAAGGCTCCTGCATGCAATTTCATGATGGTATCAAACGGATCGTTTTGCTTGTTGAGGATTTTGTTCACCTTTCCGTTTCTAAGAGCTGAAAATGAGGAGATGCAATGGATTGAATAAAAGAGAAAATGTCTCAAACCGTTCAAACAGTGGGCAGTGAGATTGATCGAAACGACAGCATAAGGGAAACTCTATGGAAATTGATAATTAGATCGAGGTAGAGAGGATGGGAAATGAACAATTGAAAATTGGAGACGATGCTGGGGATCTGTGACAGTTTATAGATGACAGATGCACATTTTGGATGGACAGATGGCAAATACAACATTTGAAGAAGCGCAGCAAGTCCACATGAGCGAAAATCGGTGCGAGGATCCGTTCCCTGGAATCCAACTCGTTCCCAGTGCTGACCGGTAAGTGTACAGCCAGTATCACCCGTAAGAAGTGAAAACACAGAGAACAGCATGGCATGGCTATCGGTTGAAGCTGAAACATCGACTTTTGAGAGGCACATGAATTGAATGACCGAGTCGAGATTCGCTTTTGTGAGTACAGCTGGACCAAAGCAGAATCTTCTTACATGCGGCTTGTAGGCAATGGCGCTCTGGATGGGTCAATGACGAACAGAGAAGAAGAACTGACGAGACCCGACTTCGCGTCAAAGTCGACAAGGAGGCTACGAGCTTTTTCATATGTCATCGGAGATTCTGGCTCTTGATGGGTCACATTTTCTGTAGATATAGGAAGATGTGAGTGATGGATCGAAGAGGAGAGAGGATTTTCGAAATAACTGTCAGTTGGATGAATAAGAGAAGAAGTTCGAATTAATATTGTTGAAACATACGGCCTTCTTCGGAAAATTCTGTGGTCGGAATGTTGTTCCAGATATCTTCTTGGTTCTCTGGGGGAGGCGATGACATTTGAGAAGAAAAGAGATCTATGGGTACCAGTATTCAATGGGTTGCTCATCTTCCGTTGATGTCGTACCAACCGAATCCGTAGTTGTTTCTAAGAAGAAACGTGTGATTCAGGATCCTTCAAATCCTGATGCGACCATCGAAATCGATGATGATCTCTCGTTCGCAGAATCACCAACAATCATGAAAGTTATCTCTTCAATAGCCAACAATATCGATCTTCCTGTCCAAACTACTCATGATAATGCCTTTTTGATGAGACATCTTCTCTGTTATATGGGAATTCACCCACAAAATTATGAATCTCTCTTTTCAATTGATATATCAAAGCCGCAACCTTCTCAACAAACAGATCCAACCTATCCAGCAACAGTACCTCCCATCCCCCAACCAGATGCGAACGACTCGATCGTTGGCACAGTCCGAATCTCGCTCAAGGAGAATCCTCTCCGTACACTGTACATCGTCCCCCATACTCTTCAGCAAGAATCGTCATTTTTTGTGTTAATCCCCTCTGGATTGACATTCTTGGGTTTATATCGTTTACTATCCAGCATTCTGTCAATCGACTTTGGTTCGTTCTGTCTCTATTCTTCCAAGGATCTTAAGGATCCAGTTCCGATCCATCAATTAGCAACTTTAAAATCAATCCATTTCTGCCACTTTCCACCACCCGTAACTGTCTTCGTCTCCGACGGTGAGACACAGTCACACGTCATCGTTTCTGAACAAGAAGCAACGCTCAACAGTCTTCTTGCGTCCATCACCGACCCTTGCCCACTTTTTTCCAAACCAGGCACTGCGTTTTCAAAGGGAAAACGTGTTTTGGAAGATGAGCCGCTTTCTTCCCAAAATATTCGATTTGGGGACGTGATTCTCGCCGAATTGGTCGCCGATTCGAATCCCTCGCTTGCCACCACCATCCACGAACCACACGCCGTGAAACCACGGCCCTCCTCTCCAACCACATCTGTCCTCGATGCATCAATGAACAACCGAGCGTCGGTCGAATCAACTCAGCCCAACGACGACCTCCGCAACGATTCGTCGTCTCCTCCCGAACCCTCCTTCACTCCCATCTACAACCCCAAATCCCCCCACGCCCAGAACGAGGCAACAAAGAACCCACGCAACACCCGCTCCCGAAACATCCACGTCAACATTGTGAAACAAGGCCACTTGCAGTTCTTCTACACTCTCCAACGCGCCCAGACGATCCTCTCCATCAAAGAAATGCTCGACGACAAATACGGAATCCCTGTGGCGAAGCAGGTGTTGGAGTGCAAAGGCGAGATTTTGGAGAATTCGAAAGTCGCGGGAGATTATCAGTTGGAGAACGAGGACACGATCGTTGTCCACTCTGTCATGCCAGCCACCACACTCCACCTCTTCATCGTCTCCACCACTGGACAATGCGTGCCGATCACGATCGATGGACATGCGTCGACAGCAAAGCTTTTGCAGCAGATTGAGGAACAGACGGGATGGAACACGTACGCGGGAAGGCTGGAGATGGGAGGGATGGAACTGGGAGAGGTGCTGATGGGAGTGACGGACAACTCCACACTCGTCTTCCGAGCCAGTTCGGAGAAAAGCGTGGCTGACTCGAACGAGGTGCGACTGTCTGTCCAGACGAACGTGACAAAGGAACGCGACTCGAAGGAAAAGGCACGCCTGCGAAGAAGGAAGGAGGACATGCGAAGAGTTGTGTTAGGACGAGGGAATGACGCCCTCGCTGTTGACTTTCCATCAGCCCCGACATTTGTGTTCCTTCGCGAGCAGCTGCTGAAGGAAGTGGTGAACGAGAAATCGAATGCGTCTCCTCTCTTCCGACAGTTCGTGGTGGACGAAAAACCAATCACGAACGAGAGCGAGACAATCACATTCACAGAATCACAGCTGTTCGTCACACTCAGCTCACAGCAACGATTCATCACAATTGTGGTTCAGATCAACTCCTCCCAATCGCTCACATTCACCGTCCCACAGAACACCGCCTTCGACCAGCTCACAAAAGAGATCCAAACACTCATCGGTCCATCTGTCCCATTCACTTTCTACTCGCCGTCTCTCAAAACACGAGTCCCGACACAGGCTGTGTTCAACAGACTGCTGTTGACGAAGCAGACGAAGAAGGATGGGAAAGTGGACCTGAACTTGGTGTTTGCGGCCGGTGGAGACGGAACGAGACCAGTGCACTTTGTCATTCCGTCTGCTCTCCTCCCCCACTCCCTCAGAAACACTCCTCTTTTCTCGTTCATCTCTGACCCAAATGCCCCTCACCCTCCGCTCACTGTTTCCCTCACGTTTGCCGTCGACTCCTCGTCCACCGTGGCCGCTGTGCTTACTTCGCTCTCGTCTTTCTTCCTTGCGAGCTCATCCGATGGTCTTCGTCCGTCTGTCTTGATCGATTCGAAGGGGTCGCAGCTCAATCCAGACTCTCCGTTCAATTTTGATATTTTTTCGACGTTTTTTGTTTCCCCCGAGCTCCTCGCTGTTCAGGAACTGCCTTGATCGCCTCTCTTCGTTGTTCTTTGTTGTTCAAGTCAGTCTCATTTTTTTTCGACTTCTCTAGATGATCTTTGTTTACGACACCTCTTTCATGAACAGATAAATGCGAAAAACGGGAGGATCAAGATTGTCGTGTCTCAAAAGGCCCAGCCAAAATGTTGCCCTTAATTTCAACATTGAATCAGCAGTTTTCGAAGCTCCGAAATAGGTAACCTGTCATTCAACAGTATATTCCTTCTCTCGTTTTCATTACTTCTCAGTGCTTTCATTCTTTGTCGCTGCACTTGTCTCTTCAAGCCGAATTGTTGATCTAATCAACAACGACCCAACTTCAACGTGGGTTGCTGTCGATTATCCAAAGCACATCATGACCGCTGCCAAAATGCGTGCCATGACCGGTCTTCCAATCATCCCAGAGAAGACGTTTTCGTGGGAAGCTCCAGCCAATCTTCCAGAATCGTTCGACATTCGTGAAAGATATCCAGAAGCAGCAGTTCCAGTCAGACACCAACAACATTGCGGATCGTGCTGGGCATTCGCAACAACTACAGCAGCCTCCATCCGTCTAAACATCAAGGGACACAACTACGGTGTTCTCTCCCCACAAGATTTGGTCTCATGTGACAAGTACGATGCTGCATGCAGAGGAGGCGGTTTCTACACTCCACATGCCCACATGTTGGAAACTGGGGCCACAACCGAAGAGTGCATGAGCTACAAGTCATTTGCTGGTCGTGTTCCAACCTGCCCATCTAAATGTGACAACGGAAGCGAAATCATCCGCCACAAGTACAAGTCCATCGCCCAGTACACAGTGGATAATGTGATGGAAGGACTGATGAACGATGGTCCAATGTTCTTTGCCTTCACAGTGTACGAAGATTTTGGATTCTATCGCTCCGGAATCTACAAGCACAAATACGGCAAAGCCGAAGATGGTCATGCTGTCACATTGATTGGCTGGGGTGAAGAAAATGGCGAGAAGTACTGGCTCCTCCAGAACTCGTGGGGACCCGAATGGGGTGAGAACGGCTTCTTCAGAATGCGACGTGGAACCAACGAATGTGGATGCGAATCGTATGGCTTCATCTCGGGCCTTGTTGAATGATCCTCACCCATTGGGATCGTACTATTTTTCATCGGATTGTTTTCATCTTCTCGTCTTCCTCTCCCTTTTTCTGAGTGCTCTTTTCGTTCCAAGAGGATTTACCCTACTTCGAAATAAACTTTTTATGTCTCCATTTTTTCTTCAACAATTGAGTCATTGAATGTAATTCGATTCAAATCTATATGTCTATAACCCGCTTTGGAGAGATTTTCGTCTGAGGGTGTTAGAGGGGAAAATATGAGAGATATACCATCAAAAAAAGAAGCTTGATGAAGTGGTTCAATTAAAAAGACAAAATACATCACAACTTTATTCATTAGTTGATGATTTTTGTGGTTTTTCGGATTCAGGGGTCGATGGTTTGTGTTGATCCGTACTTTTCTCCTTTGTCGTAGATTCCTCAGATTTTTCAGCTGGAGGAGGTGGAACATGATGAAAAGATGATGATTTCTCGTCATTTTTAAGAGATAGAGATGTATTCTTTGTCGCAGCCGTCAGTTCTCGTTTTGGTCTTGATCTCACTTCCGATGACCATAAGGCTGGTGCTTCTACCTGTGTGGACTTTTTCCGTTTCTCAGGAACGATGAGTTGACTTGTAAAAGATTGATCAAGAAACTACATGGAGAGGTGACGATGTGAGGCGATGATGAGATTTAACTAAAGAAAGGCATAAGATCAGACCTCAAATCCCTCAATAGATGTGTTGTGATGATCTTGTGGAAGTGCTTCGACATTCTTTACTGTCTTTCGTCTTCGCGGCATGCTTGGCTTGCTTTTCTTTTCTCCTGAAGAAGTCTCGAAAAGAATTGATTACGATTCGATTGGGAAGATGAATCAGAATTAGATGATGAATCTGCATAAAGATCCTCGAAATTCAGTGTCATTTCAGGATACAGAACTTTCTCTGAGAGATTGAAAAAGGATCGATGGGGGGATCATCAGAGTCTGATTCTCTATTTACGACATATCGCTTCCTCAAATGGCAATTCGAGCCAAACGTATGATTCCTTTTCCTATGTCACTTCATTTTATCGTAGCTTTTAAGGGAACACTGATTGGTCATGGTTCTCTTGGGAACTGTCACAAAATCACAAGTGAAGACGGAAAATCTGATCACGTTTCAAAGTCGTTCACACTCACCAAAGGACAGGACTCATTCACGATTGATTCCTCCATCCAGCGGCTCCTCTCATTGTCATCGCCCTTTCTCGTGAAATACTCTGATTATCTTGTCCAAGACATGCATCGAACATTGCTCATCGATTGTTCTGACAAGCCCACTCTCCAAAAGTACGTTGATGGGCAAGCTCGAGCAAAGCAATCCCTGAACGAATCAGTCTGCACTCTTTCACACTTACATGTTCGCGTTCCCTCTCAAGGATGTCTGGTCATATTGTTTGGAGATAACTCGTGGTCTTTCGGCGCTACATACAACACACACTCTTCACGGGAATTTGAAACCAACCAATATTTTCATTGTTTCTAACAAAAGATTCCAGCTCAGTATTCCCTTTTTCTCGCATTATCCTCGACGCTGCATCTTTTCTCAGCGGATTATGGACTCTATTCAGTCATTCCTTCATCGACTCTTCAGCGAAGGTCTGCCACTTTTTCACCATCATCATTTCAATATTTAGCGTCTTCACCGCTCCAGAAGTTCTCATCGGTGGACAGTATCTCTTATCAATACGCTTTCATCTTTTCATAGGACGACAGAAGCTTCAGATGTCTATGCCTTGGGTGTCATCGTGTATTGGCTCTGTACGTGGCGATATCCTTATCAGCTGCGGAAACTGAAAGATATTCTTGCGAAGACCGACCCTAAAAACCAACTCCCGCAATTAATGAGCACTGTCATCCCGATTGGGAACCGCTACTCGAAGCAACTTCAATCGCTCATTTTCCAGATGATCAGAATTGTATACCCTCTTTTCGCCCGTCCATCCCATTTTTTGTGAAATTCTCCAACATTTTCATACTTCAGGATCCTGCAGAACGCCCCACACTCGAAGAAATCCAAACAAACAAGACGCTCCTCTCCAAAGTGTCCGGCGCATCCACAAAGCCTCTCAACTCGACAGCCCCTCTCGGCCAGCTTGCCTCTTCCGAGTCAGTCCCAACACTTTCATTCCAAGAACAAGCTTCAAAGACGGATCATCATTTCTTGACGAAGTCCGCTACAGTTCGTGACACGCTCCCTCCCGCCCACCCATCACAAGATTTCTACGACGAACAGACACGCAACACGCCGGCTTCTAAGGGTGGGGGAGCGAAAAGGAATTTGAGTATTGAGATTGAGGCTGTGTTGGAAGATGAAGAGGATGAGCGGGAGGAAGAGAGAAGGAAGCAGGAGGAGAGAGAAGAGGAGGAGAGAAGGAACGAGGAGGAGAGAAGAAGGAAAAAAGAAAAAGAGAGAAGAGAAGAAGAAAAAAGGAAGGGGGAAGAGCGAAGGAAAGAGGAAGAAAGAAGAAAGGAGGAAGAGAGGAAGAGGAGAGACGAAGAATACAGAATCAAAGAGAGGAACAAGAGGGAAGAGCAGGACAGACACGACCAAGACAGACGAAACGAAGCGGAATTCCAATCCGAATCGCTGAAACTTGATCAGAAAATCGAAAACGACAAGCGGAACTTCGAGCGAGCGCTGGTGGAAGAGAAGAACACGCGCGACCAAAAAGCAACGCTGCGCCGAAAGGAAAGAGCGAAGAGAGTGCGAGAAGAGGGCGACAGAGACACTGAGGCTCTGCGACAGCTCCAACTGCAGATTCTGCAGATCGAAGACGCGCCATCAGACGACAACGCGGAAGGGCAGATGGACGAAAACCAGGTTGAGGTGTGCCTCTTCTCTTCGTCGCTTTCTTCTCTCTTCACGTTCTGTTCTTGTCTTCCTCTTTCCTTCTCTCTTCTTCCTTCCTTCCATTCTCTTCTTTGTCTGTCGTCTCCTCTCCTTCAGACCCTCAAAACCCTCCTCCGCTCCATCGACGAGCGAGAGACCGAGCTTCTCAAAATGCGATCGTCGTTTGCAGACACCTTCGAGCGGTTCCTGTCCTTTTTGAAGCGCACAGAGCAGCTGCACCTCGACTCCGACCCTGCTGTTCTCGAATTCAACGAAAACGTCGGTTTGTTCCTCTTCTTCTCCTTCTCCTCGTCAGATATCTTTCGGGATGAGCAGATTCGCACACAGCGACTGCAGTTCCAAATTGACGACGCGATGGATCAGATCAGTCGAAGGCAGTTTGAACAGGAAGTGAAGGCCGAGTTTGATCAGCCCTTCTTCGTCATATATTCTCTTTTTTCTCTCTATACACTTTATTCGCTTGCCAGAGTTGCACGGCGTCGGTTCCAATATTTACAGGATTATGAAAGGAAGATTGAGGACGACACCCGCAAGGTGAAACAGATCCTCCAGAAACCACTATCGCAGAATCTTATCCAAGAGAACTCGCGACTCCGCGCGCAGATTTCTCTTCTTGAAAGTCATTGATGCGTTTATTTTGTTAATTCGTCTTGTTTTTCTTGCATATCGGGCACCGTCTTTCTTCGTGGCGAGATCTTCGGAAATACGTGAAAGATACAGAATATACAATGCAAAAACGCAGAAAACAATATGAATTGCCTGGGTGAAGTTGTGAAATGAGTGGGAAATTAATCATAGAAGACTGTGAGAACCTTTTCGCCGACGACTTTGTCCCCATCCACAAAGGTGACTATAGTCTGTAAATTTCCACTGTGGACGTAAAGAATGATTGAATCAATAAAAGAAAGGACACACGAGAGAAGTTCTGGCGGGTACATGTTCCCTTTTCCCGCCGAATAAATGATGCTCTCAAATGAATTCGTGCTGCCAGGCATGGCAAATCCGAACTCAAATTTAAACTCTGGGGATGGGAAAAACATCGCACAAGAAAATAGAGTTACAGGCTAGATAAGCACGCGAAACCTTCAATGACGTTTCCCATCATCAACATTTGCTGTACAAGTTTAAGATCCTCGAGTTCGGTGTCAACTGAAAACGTATATTCCGTTGCAACCGATTCACATTCGAGAAGAGCCTTTTCGAGGTGCACTGGGAAGATGATTGAGAATGACGACAATATTGGAACAAACTCTCTCTCAACGGCTTGATGGTCTCCCTAAAAACGAGAGAGTTCAGAAAAAATTGATATAATATGAAAAGTTGGATGAAGAGGCTGATAAATGTTCAAACCAACCCTGTTCTTGGAAGAAGACTTTCTTGGTCGCGCAATCACGCATGCGAATCGATTCTCTAAAAGTGGGAAATCAATTAAACCCATCCAATGAATACTATTGAGATGACAAACACTTTGAATCCAGTTTCAGTCATTCCGTTAGTTCAACTATATCAATATGTTTGGGTCGATCTATTGAACTCCATTACTTTGGTGAGGAGTGCTATTAGATGGCACCGAGAGGGATTCTCTCTTCTTTTTATCCGTCAGTATTGCTCTATACCATCTGTTTTCGTCAGGAAACGTAGTTTGGACCGTCTCTGTAATGTTGGCGATAAAATTGATGAAAGAAAGAGAAAGGTGAGATAAATGATTAATAATTGATTGTGTTGCAGTAACTTTTTGGTACAAGCTATATCTTCGCTAATACCGACGTATCGACCGTGACATCCTAGATGGACGGACGAGCAGCAAATCGACTCAGTTGATCTGAAAAGGCAACAAAAGCAGAAAGCAGAAGAGCAAAAACATCAATTGTGACCAAAGAAAAGCGCAAACTAATTCTGGCATTCCCATCCCCTCGATAACCGACATCCAGACTCGGATCTGGCAGCCCAGTCGATGCTTGAAGAGGGATACCCCTTGCCACTCTTCCTGGTCCCACATACACACTGGGTGTGTATGCAGTACTCACCGGAAACCCTGATTGGGCTCGCGTTGGAGTGCGTCGTGTCTGTCCAGTCGAATAAGGGTAGTACAACACTGGGAGGTCCTCGTAATCGTCATATTCACGAATATAGAAGGTATCACCCTGATAGTCACTGTATGGAATGTGTGGGGTGCGGTGATTGTTGTAGGATGTGATTTCGTTGTAATAATTCTCTTGGTCTTCGTACGCTGGCTCACCTGCGATGATGTAGCGGTACGGCGCTTCGTATTGCTCGTATTCGCGTCGTGATATCACATCATTTGCTTGAGCAACACGAGCTGACGATGGTGTTGTCGGATATAGACTGTTTCGTGAGGTGGATGGGAGTTGAGATGAATAAGGCATGTAATATATGGGTTGGGCAGCGGGGGCTACACTCCTGACAGGGATTTGGCGAGGATAACAGGATGCTAGTGGTTCTGACTTGTCTTCCGTTGGTGTTAGCGTGTCGGTGGCACGAGTTGAGAGGAAGAGAGATAACGAAAACAACAACATTTTGATGTGAGGGAGGCGAGACTACTTAACGCCTCTGTACGAATCTTTTTCATTCGCAGTTCTTCGATCAGACGTATAACTTATGTTTTGTTCAACGAATCAATCCAATTCATGAATAAAGCAGATAGTACCATCGTTCACACGGTGTCCCGTGCTGATTATACACTGTATTGGCAAAATTTAGCAACAACACAAACTCGTTCTCAATATAAAGGTATTACATACCTTTTTCTTCATAAACCAATCTCCACCCAGAATTCTGCAAACAGCGTCAAAAGGTGGAATATATCGAAGAACAACGTCAAATTCGGGAAGAGGGATCTCTTCGTACAAGCAAAGCCACGAGAACGCCAACAGGTTTGCACACAATGATTTTGATCAGAAAATTCCGTCTTCTATTCGTATTGTCAGAAACAAAAGAGACCAGAGATCGTCGAAGAGCAATTCAAAACATCCTGGAAAAATTAGATAAGGATCTCGAAGACGAAAATGAGAGACGCGAATCAAAAACTGCCACCCCTCTTCCGGAACAAACAGAAACAGAAGATCCAGCTTCATCATCCTGAACATACAATCAGAGCTGCTGGAATTGGCGAGGGTCCAGTGTTTTTGTAATTACTCATCAATTTGAACATCCAATCACAATCTTGAACCCAGGAGTTCTCGGAACATGTCCTGCCTTCAGTATGGAATTCAAGGAGACAACACTGAACTACTTCTTTTGATATCGAATATTCGTCTTTCATTGACCTCTTCTCTTGATTTTTAAAAGACCACTTCATGTCCTTCCCCTTTCACCGAATCAATTCGTCATTTCGACAATCGATTCACCTGTATTTTTTCGATCTCACTGAAGGAATTGTTCAACAGATCTGATGAAAAGTCAACCGCGATCAAAACGTAATGAAAACTTTTCATCCATCATCAGATGAACAAGGCGCTTTTAGATGGATACATGGTGTTGCATCGTGCTATTTCGATCTTTTAGCTGGTTCTTCAGTGGATTGGTATCATGGACTGCCCATTCCTGACTCTTTGATTCCATCATTGTTTGAATTCCATTTTTTCAATCTATTCATTAGAGCCACGTTCTCACTTCCGGATACAAATTCACTCTATATCGATGATTCTATCTATTCGTTTATTTTGGACTTTCCTGGTTCAGAATCTCCTAGCCAACACCAACTCCATTGTTTCGTCCATTTCCACCAAGAACCGGATCCTACCATCAAACGAGGGTTTTACCAGCGTTCACTCGTCATTTTGACTCCATTCCCGTTTCTTTCTATGTTTGATCGAATCATCCGACTTGCTGGCACCGATTTTCACAAACACAAATGGGAGAATGCTCACATTCTCCTTCTCCAACTATGCTCACTTCCCCATCCGAGCTGCCACACATCATATCCCCTCAGCTTCTTTTCCTCCGAGCTCTCATTGGAGAGTATCCCTCTCCATCCTAATTTGGACCCTCTTCTGCCCAGACTCCTAAACGGGCGCCCTCTCCCCATTTTGAACGTCTCCCATTACAACACGAAAACAGTTTCAACAACTGAGGACAGTACTGCCATGTTTCAACTTCCTGTTGCTGACCAAACAGGCGAACGGATGCAGAACCTCCAACCTTTCTCGTTGAACGAATGCCATACAATAGACTTCGCTAAGCACTTCCATCATCCAACCATTAAGCCACTTTTTTGTGATATATATCAACGGGAAGCACCAGTGATTCCAGCACTTCTTTCCCACATATCGTCACTCCCTGTTTTCTGGTTGCTTCTGATCATCGGACACCCGATCTGTGTTCTTGCTCCAACATCGCGATTTGCATCAATGATTGTCTCAGCACTTGTGTCGCTCATTTCGCCACTCTCATATGGCACATCCGTTGCGCCGTTCTACAATCTTGTTGCGGGCGACAATCTCCACCGAAATGACACCCCAACCCATCCCACTATTTTTGGAACAACGTCTGCACTCTTTTTCCAGATGCGGCAGATCAGAGGCACTTATTGTTACGTGATGACAGGAGATTGGGAACTGAAGAACAAGTTGGACACAGAAACCCAGCTGGAAATGCCTTCACAAGCACATACGACGCCTCACCCACATTCTCTCACTAACCAGCACCCATCTAAGTTTTGTATGCTGCCTGATTCCCCTTACTTCGAGGAACGTGATTTCTCAGATTATTCCCCGTCTTCCTCCACTCTCCCTCCCGACAACCCGGACAATCACACCACCACACACACACGGCAGCTCTCCCAGCCCGTCAGCGAGACATCAACTGCGTTTGACGAAACAGTAGTGGAGGCAGAAGAGGACGAGACTGAAGAGGAACACGATGACACGTTCATGTCCTTCCTGTCGACCGTCACACAAATCCCATCACACCTTCCAAGCCAGCTCCACCTCGACCTGTTCCCACTCTCCTCTCTCCTCGCCCTCTCCTTCCCCGCCTTCTCCACACCCTGGATCGACCCTCCCACCACTCCCTCGCCCAACAAGACACGTCACTCCGACTCCTCTCGCTTCAAATCCACTCGTCTCTCTTTCTCGTTCCGATACACACCAAGTGCGCTGAAGGGACGCAACAAATTCAAAAAGAACAGTTTTGCCCCAGCCGAGTCACTGCGAATCGACACCAAGACGTGGATCGAGCGACAGAAGGAGTGGAGAGCGTGCACGTCGCTCAGCGCGGAAGAGTGCCTGGAAGCGTTCATCACAGGATCTGAGGACGACTATAGTGCGATGCTGGGTCGGCTGAAAGGGATGATGGAGAGCGGGAACACACTCGGGGCGATGAACGAGGCAGTGAAGGATTATTTTGAGGGTCTGACGAGAGATTTCATGTCGCCGCTGGAAGAATACTTCTTTGGTGTGAAAGGACAGGACACGCGTGGGGAGAAGATGAGGGGAGGAGGGGAGAGCGGGAAGGGAGAGAGGGCAGAGGGAATTCGGGGGACGTTCCGACGATGGCGAGATGAACGGAAGAAGAACGAAAGTCCCAAAGCAACAAGTCTCTCTGTCGGACAATCGGTCTCGACTGATCCTTCCCTCCCTCCATCTCCACAGGCCTTCCTCACATTTTCACAGAAACACCCGCCCACTTTCTGTGCCCGAGTGAAGTCACTCGACGCTGTGCTCTTTGCTTACTCACTCTTCTTCAACACGCCAGCATTCGCAGAGTGGAAGAGGCAGATGGAGGTTCAGAGAGAGTGGGAGGAGAAGATGCTGACGGAACAGTGCATCGAGCGAGGATGGTGTGGAGGGAGTGACAGCGAGGCTCTGCGCGAGGAGAGAGCATTTGTGTTGGAGTTGGTCAAGAAAAGGCGGAAAGAAGAAGAAGAGCTCACTCTCCCAAACTTCCCAGCTGGCCTCGACAATCCTGCCCAGATCCAACAATCTCTCAACTCACTCCAAATGACGATCCAAGCAGCGATGAACCCCTCCGTGCTCCTCAACCCACTTTTCCCGCTCACCCAATCTCTTCTTCCACTCACCCGCGTGACGTCGCCGTCTGCCTGTCGAGTGTGGAATGCAACAAACTCCCTCCACTCCCACCTTGTTGCTGAAGAAGAGCTTCTCACTTCTTTGCAGCTTGCTGATGGCAAGTGACATGTTTTTCTCTTCTTTAGTCTTGATTTTAGTGTTGTATCTCTCCCATTTCATGCGAGTTCTCATTCCACGCCAAACAAAGACAAGTGAAGTGAAACAGAGAGAAGATTAGCCTGTGATGCTCTTCTGGACGAATGGTGGGAAGGAGATGAAGATGGCCTGGGCGTCTTCAGAGGTGCTTTGGAGCTGGCGGAGGGTGTTGCAGAGTTCGGCGGCTTGCTGTTTCATCTCGTCGGTGGAGTCTGAGCGGAGGAAGACTTCTTTGATTTCGGTCATTGTGGGGGAGAGGTACTGCGAGGGAGGAGAGAGGATGAGAGAAAAGAAGTGAATAGTGGAAGAGAGAGAAGAAGAAGAGGAGATAAGTGGAAAGAGATGAAGAAAGGGAGAAAGGATGCACACTTGCTGTGAGAGGTGTGGAAGTGTGGTGAGGATGACCTGAATGAGCGAACCTGTCTCGGGCGACTCGTTCACATTCAGAGTGTGAGGAAGGATGTCAACCAAACTGAGGCAGATGCGACTGGCATACGACTGAAAGAGAATGCTGTGAAAGCACAACACACCTGAACCTGTTCCACGTCGGTCTGGTCGAGACTGTCGTCGGCTTTGAGCTGAGCGAGGGATTCGAGAATGGGGGAGAGGATGACGTTGAGAAGATGGACTTGCATTCCGCCAAACGCTGAAGGAGAGTGAAGACGAGACAGAAACAACACAAACGAATCGGCCGTCCTTCTTCCTCCGCATCGCCTTCGAGTTTTTGGGAATGAGCAGCGATGACAACAGCTTCAGCCAGCGTCAGCACCTCAACACTCGACCACCCGCCGATGATGCAATGGGGGTCGCCCACTCCGAGCGACGAAGGCTGCGGTGAGGTCAGTCCTTCGAGCACGGAGGGAGAGAGGAAGAGGGCAGACTCGACGAGGACTGGGATGAGTTCGTTGATGGACGTGATGAGCGCTGAGAACGAGCCTTGGACGTCGGCGTTGGGGGAGTACTCGGGAAGGAGGGAGGGGCAGAGGCGGAGAAGGAGCGGGAAGAGGATGTGGACGGTGTGGTTGACAACGATTGTGCGGACATCCGCGTTCACATCCTGCAGACCCTGCATCAGACAGTCGACACAGATCCCGATCTGCTCAGCCTCTTCCCTGTCTGTCTTCTCGCCCGACGAGACACTTGCATTGTCCCGTTCTCCGTTCTGTGCATCGTCCTTCTTGTTCTGTCGTCCCATCGACTCCTCCACGAAGAGCGGGAGGAGCATCGACACAGCTGTGATTGCTGTCGCTCTGACCTGCCACCAGTTGTCCTGCGTGAGAGCGATCAGTCGACCGACGAACGACGGCGAGAGTGTCTGCGACGACGCTGACGAGATGTACAGCGAGAGGAGTTGAAGAGCAGAGCAGCGGGCAGTTGGGGATGGCTGGGAGAGGGCAGCGTGGATGTAGTTAATGATGGTTTCGGTGAGCTGCTCTGACTGGAGACTGAAGAGGTCGGGTTGGGAGTGTGTGGCTGACGCGTAGCAAAGAAGGATCCGAGCGAAGGAGGCTGGCGGGGCTTGTTCTTTGATCAGTTTGAGAATCATCAGATGCGCTTCGGGGCCGTCAGCGAAGGGGCGAATGGACGACGTGAAACAGAACGTCTTGTCGAACGAGGTGTCGCAGAGGTATGACACAAGACGAGGCAAAAGACCAGCGAGATGGGCACGAGAGTTTATGGGGTCGATTTGGGTCAGACAACGCCCGGTCTCTTCGAGAAGACGACACGAAACTGAAAAGTGTTATGGGGAGGAAGAACAGACAGAAAAAGCGATTTGAGGGGACAGTTTCATCGAGGAGAGAAACGATGAAGGAACCGAGTGGATAGAATTCAAATCCATTCTGAGATATCACTTCTGCCATTTCAGGAACCTGGTCGTGAGAAGATGATGAGAAGAAAAAGTATAAAAACATGTTGACAGATGGAGTCAATCAGCGTGGTGAATGTTTGATCCTCCAACTGTTCCAGCGAATCAATTACAGCTGAAATCGAGGTCTGTCCCATGTTAGCCAAAGAAGGAACGACAGCCACGATTGCCCGCGCTAATATGGATTGTACAGTCTAAAATGGAGAAAATATCATTTGAGAAAGCCGATAAATGGCACACTTCTCGCGTGATGGCCATTTCAGGGACTTTTTGAGAGAGTTCGTTTGGTGATTCGCGTGGTGGCGGTCGTTTTGATTCCTTCACACTGCGATGTGAATTGGCCTCGAATGAATCTGGTGGATCTTCGAGTGAGCGAATTTCAACACCCTGAAGTTGGATATTTGAATTAGTTTATGATCGAGAGAAAGACGGACCTTGAATCCAACAGTGGTTGTGCTTCCACGCTTTGACATGGCTTTAGGCTGTCCCTTTTTGGCTGTCTTCTTCGGTGTGAAGCGACTTGGGTCGAGTGCTCTTTCAGTTTGACGCAAGTTTTGGTGCATTGAAACGATCGATTGTGCTTCCTTTTGAGATGTGGTGGTGTCCTGAATCTTCATGGATTCCTCATGCTCCTTGATGAGAACATTCGCGGTTGGTCGGGCGAACGGCCGAGCTGGCTCTGAAGGAGGGACGATGGTACGAGTGGGAGCCGGTCGATTTGTGAGGTAGGAATACATTGTATCCAAAAGTTGCTGCGTTCCAAGGGGACGAACATTCATAGTATCGTCGATCATTTGAGGTGTGATGGGAATCTCTTGTTTGACAAAGAATCGATTCAGATATTCCCAGTTTTGGCTTTTCGCATTTTGAGATGTCCCTGTGTCGAATGTATGCATTGACACTTCACGAGGGAAATATCGACCAAATATCTCTCCAATGACGAATCCATTAGCAAAATCTCTATAACAGTGCAAGATTAATCATGAAGGATATGAGATGTGTCAGATTCACAGCGAATAGGAAATAATGTACCTTTTTGGATTCTTGACAGAAACAGATAGATCAAGTGTTTGAAGCCACTTGATCATTTCTCGAGGTAGGGACGTCATGGCAAAATTTGAACTGTCACCGACCATAACAAATATTCACTCTTCATTTGAATGACCCTAACTCCTTCATTCACGATTTCTGATCGCCCTTTCGATCGGCAATTTCATTTTGAGAATGAGAAAGAAAGCAGACACAACAATTTCGAAGACCAAATCACACTCCGCTCTTCTCATCGAGACCATCTCTCTTTTCGTCGGCAGCTTCCTTCAAATCAGGAAGTACATCGGCCATCTCTCGTTCCAACATCTGAACTTGTTTACACTCTTATTTTCTCACTGTTTCACAATCTCCAATCGAAAGTCTTCAGAAGACACAATCTATCACGCCCTCTCTGTTCTTCAAGCTCACGATTCAAACCACCTCCAGGATTCTATTCAACAACTAACGATGTCTCTCCGTATGTCTCCATTCACCTTTTGAAATCTCAACAGGAGAAGAACCTGATGCCCCTTCATCATTTATAAGTGCGAATGGGATCGACATTTTGTCAGATGTAATCCAACATACGAACAATGATCTAATTGTGGTATTGTTTTTTCTTCTCATCTTCCACCAGAATGACTATCTATCACTGTTCGAAGCAATGTGTTTGCCACGCCTCCTCTGTCCAACATCACTCTCTAGCCCTCTGCAAATCCATCCCATTCTCTCTTATCTTAGGAACACCTATCTATCAGTTTCTGTTTTCTCTCCTCAGTTCTCAAAACATCATCATCGAAAGAACGGTATGTTATTCCAACATTCACACTTTTCTCCCAATTTTTCCTCATGTAGGCACTTCAGTGTTTCCTCCAGTTTTTGGAAGGATCATCGGAAGACGCTGATTCGCTGTTGAACGACGACTTCTTTCATGTCCTCGTTCAAATCTTTGAAAGAATACTCACTGCTCACGAAATCTCTATCGATACGAGCACAATGACAGCGACCATCGAATTTGGTGATGATGAAAGCACCCTCATGAATATTCTTCAAATATTGAATCTCACATGCTATCTGCCAACAGCCTCTCACCTTCTTCAAGTCTTCCTTCCAATGATGCCTCGATGCATTCTATCAACAGCAGACATTATTGTACATCGAACTCTGAAGTACATCTCTGATGTCTTGCGGAATAACAAGGACATCATCGAGAACCTTCTCAATCCCGTAAGAATTCCATTCTACTACCATGAAAATCAGCTCATCGAATGTCCACTAACCCATGTGATGATAAAGCTGTTCGAATTCAATTTCGAGTTCATGATGGAGGATCTGGAGCTCAACCTCGTTGTCGACCATCTCTACTTCCGAAGATGTAAAATGCAATTTCAGCGATATTACTCCAACTTCCTCACCGACGTCTCTCTTTTGCAAGGTTTTCAGCAGCCACGTGCATCGCCAAACGAAAACAATGAACTGAAACGAAGGAGAGCAGATTTCGAGCTTCATGCCAGAATATGTTCCCAATTTTTAACTCTTCTCAACTATTACGCGAGCTCTGAGAATCACGAAGTGTTTACTCAACTCGAATTCCCATACCTGCTTCCACTCCTTGGCAACGTTATCCTCGCCATGACAGGAATGCTGGACACGAATTTTGGAGGAGATCTGCTCGCCAAGGCACCTTATTGCGATTTATGGAAGAAAGCCCGTCTCGCCAACTGGGATTCGACTTATCGGAGTCTTCAAGAAGTCATGCGGAAAGTAGACCCAAACTTTGATGTTGATGAAGCAGAACACACCGACGATTTGGGGGTGAAGCGACATGCCATCGAGTTTCTTTCAAAGATTGTTGGAGACGCTGTAGGGATCATCTCAAACGTCGCAGCGGACGAGGCAGACTACGAACTGCTCGTCCTGAACAATACAATCCCCAGCGACAGCCCGATTAACGAACCCTTTTTCAAAGCTATCCAAGGTGTCTACACACACTTTCCGCAAAAATGCAAATCAGAATGTCTGGCGCTTGTGCGTCACCTCGCAGCGGGAACTGGGCTTGCGAGAAACGCTGTCATTGCCAATAACATGCTCCCGTTCTTCATCACTAACACGTGGCATTCAATGTACTCGCCAGCACACCCGACATCGATCGACAAGCAAATCTTGGACGTCTGGATTGCACTGCTGGATGACCGGAACGATGGAAACGAAGGCGACCCTGAACAATACAGAGAGCACACGAAACTGCTGCTGACCCAACTTTTGGCGATGCAGAATGTGTTGCCGGTCCTGAAAGCGATGGAGATGCTGCACGAGAATTACAAAGCGTGCCGAACCAGAGCGGTCAAGATTGGCGAGAAGATGACACAAGTGCAAATGGAAATGAATTTCCTGGATCGGTTGGAGGAAGTCACGTTCGGAAGTCTTGACAGCAATTTTGACTTTGACGATGACAATGCAGATTGGACATCTGCGATTAACGCTGCACATTTACTTCAGTGAGGTTCAACTCCACCGTTTCTCTCTCTCTCTCTCCTGGAGACCTCCATCCTCTTCGATTCTTCAAGAAAATGTTGGGTCAGAATAACGAGGCCCTTTCTCTGGTATCATCTATTTCCGACACGGTTGATCTCGAAGTGAGACGGAGGCATCATGGAGAATAATGAACATTTGGTGTGACAAAGACAAACACAAATTAATGTGATTAAATAAAGTTTCTACAAAAAATGGTGGAGACTCAGCGTCAGTTGTATTGTGTGGAGAAGAGGGTCTGTGTTGATGACGACTCATCCGTGGTCGTGTCATCCTGTTCTGCAAGGTAACACTCAACGTCGTTGATGTCCGTGAGATCCTCCAAACAGGCGATAACATCCGTGATGCTGGGGCGTCGTTTAGGATCCTGGGCCCAACAGCGGTCGATTAGCATTGAGAGGCTGGTATCAGAAATCATGGCAAGCGATGGACGTTCTCCTTTCATCATTTTCTCCTGTGCGATATCGGCGGGATCAGACTCAAAAGGGATTTGTTGGGTGAGAACTTCCCACAGAACCATTCCGAAACTGAAGACTGCACTAGAAACAGTTGGAATTTTTCCCTCGGCTACCTCTGGAGCACGCCATCTGGCTGAATCGGTGTCCCCGTCGATTGACGTGAAAAATTGATGGTGCATTGGTTTATGGTGTTGATGCAGACGATTAGTGCGGACGTGTCTGCGACGGTAGGGACCTTCGTTGGGGATATTGTTCAGAATTGTGGACGCATCGGCACTGACGCTTTGGGCGTAAGATGTTGAATCAGAGATGGACGAATTCGACTCGAAGGAGGAGCCGTGATTGAGGGTGTTGGTAAGGGTTTGATAGTGGTTGTCAGGCTCGTCATTTTCATTTGGAGTTTCATCAAAGGGGACATCGGTTCCTCCTCTTGTGTGGAGCATGACTTGGTTGCTGGGGTTTATGTAGATTGAGTGTGAGGACAATCTTCCAAAAAGAATATGCGTTGGATCAGACTTAAAAAGAAATTCCAATCCGTTTGCGACATCAAGCATTACCGCAATTGGATTGAATGACAGTTTCTTGCTTCGGTGTTGAGAAATTCCGTCTGTGTTGTCCTAAAGTGAGCAAATGAGAGGGAGAACCGTGATAAAAGATATTTATTTGTGAAGGCCCAAAAGATTGGTGCATACAGTTGACACTGAGCTATTCATCTATTGTGATCGAACCCTTTCTTTACATCTTGATGTGGAATAAAAAGAAGATGGTGTATTCAGAAAATCCGACGAAAAAAAGATATACGGAAGATCTTTAAACAAAAAATTCACAATTGTTATCGATTGTTTGCCCATAGCTGGTAGGACAGAGACAAGAATGAAATGAGTCAGAAGAATGGGAATGATGAAAGGATTGACAAGATGCAACTGCAGGGAGAGTCGCAGATTCTACGATCTCATCCAGTGATACCAAAATTAAGCCGTCAAAAGATGATACAACAGACAAAATGAAAGTTCACCAGCAAATAATGATTGTAGTTAAAGTCGAGAGCGTGAGAAGCGTCCTGTAGGATGAAGGACGACGACGTCAGTTGAGACGGTAAAGGTGCTCACTTGTTGAACAGAGAAAGTCTGATGTCCTGTCTCATAATGAAGATAGAACTGAATCTGTGATTGTGTGATGCGTGTCGGTATTGAACTCTTCAGGGTGATCACAGATTCCAACTCGCCTTCTTCCGTCATCACGTAGACTCCGATGCATTTGACGGAATCTTTGGACGGTGACACGACGAGGAAGTGCCCTCCAGAATTCTTTTTTGCGAGGTGAAAGTTTATCGCCTTTTCAACTGTGATGTAGTTTGCTGGTTTAGATTTGAGTAGTTTTTGTTTCAACATGAAGAGAATATTTGCCTTGTTTCGTTTCTCCGACACCTCCTTCAAGAGAGCTTGAGTACGATCAGCTGGGGTGGCAGGAACTCCTGTATCGGGATTCCGACTGATTCGAGATGCAGTCTTTGGAAGTATCGGTGTCTGCTGAGTCTTGGCCTTCGGCAAACTTGATGTCGATGAATTCAACTGAGATTTGGCTTTCGATGGTTCAGTGCGAGTTTTGGGCGACTGTGACGAAGTCGGTGTTGAGAATGGTGATCGTCTTTGAACAGAAATCTGAGCAGTAACAGTCTGCCGATTCCTCCCAGGTTCAGCTGATTGATTCGTTGGAGGTGTTGAGCGAATCGATTGTGTTGAGCACACTGCCGGAGGAGAGAGAAGAATGCGAGCAGAAGATGTTGGATTTGGAACTTCAATCTGACCGGGCACAGACTGATGCGTCTTCTTGGTTTCAGCTGGTTGATTCGTTGGAAGGAGGACTGTGTTCGTTGTTTGCAATCCTGACAGTTCCTCCAAATCATCGATGCTGTGTTGAGAGTGATGGTTGAAATCTGATTTTGCGTCTTGTGTGAATGAGTGAGAGTTGCGCGTTTGAGGTTGTGTTCGTTGATCAAGAGACGGAGATGACAAATAAGGTGTGTCTTTCTCACTCTGTGTTCGGATGGGATCAAATGCAAACTGAGTGACATCTTGAGATTGAACAAAGTCCTTCGGTCGTGTGATTTCATGTAAGCCTTGCAGACCAGACTGTGCAACAATGCGAGTTGATGCCGGCGATATGTACATCTCCCCTTGACTCGTCATCCTTGAACCATCAGTGTGGTCCACCCGGACAGTTGCCTTTGAGATCACTGAATTATGTTGAGAAGGAGCTACGAGACCAGCAGGGTCTGGATTGGGTGGATATCGACTGTCAAACTGTTCCGTGACGTGCTGTCTGGAGGATCCATAACTCGAATCTCGACCCAAATCCGACTGACTCGCTAAAGAATGACTCTCTGCGCCAAACGCTCGAAGGATCTTCTCCGACAACTCCTTCTCTGGATGAAGGCGATGAGTGGGACTTGGAATTATTGGTCGAAGATTCTTGAGGAGGGTAGACACCACAGAATCGAGCTCCTTTGGGGTGTATCCTTTCAGAGGACCAGAAGGGGGAGGTGGCTTGCTGCGACCGATGCGACTCGGTTTCTGTTCTGGTTGGGGGTGGAACTTATGGAGCATTTCAAACACACTTTTCACAAGTTCGAGCGAGTGTGTGTCTGAAATGAGTTGCAGACAATGCTGACTCACCTCCATCAAGAGCGTTCCGTCGGATGGGTTCGAAAGATGGGGGGAGAGGAAACTGGAAATGAACGGAGTGAAGGAAGAGATGCCCGACACTTGTTCTACGAAGCCCAACGAGAACAGGAGTGAGAGACGAGGACGAATGAGTGAGAAGAGACGAAGTGAATCGCGGGACGACTCGGAGGGGGAAACAACAAACCTCCAAAGATTGAAAATATGAGATGAGAACGGTACTCCATCCTCTTCCTCCGTCCACTTCTTATCCGAGTCGAGGAAAACGTGTGTCGTCTCAGTCAGCAAACGGATGACCGTCTCAATCAGGCTGTCCTTCTTGCTGTCACTGGCACATCTGAACAAGTTCCCGAGCAGTTCAACAAAAGGGATGGAGATCGAAGTGACGTGCGAGTGTGATTTGGCGATGAGTCGACACATCTGAGCGAGAGAACCATTGTTGCTGCTTGCTGACCGGCTTCGTGCTTCCAACTGAATCAGGAGATCCGAGAAGTTCGTGTTGTTCGAAGTGTTTGAAACGAAAGAAAGAAGACGCTCAGACAGAGTCGGAATGGACTTGCTCAGATCGACCAAGAGGAGCGCCTCAAGTTGAAGAACGACAAACACGACTGACTTCGATATTTCAGGTTGTTGATTTTGCTGACTTAGAGAGCGAGTGATGTCGTTTGCCAGTAATGACTCAAAAGTGAGTGGATCATTGGTGTGAGTCTGAGAGAAAGCAGAGACGAGGACTGACGGAGATGATGAACCGGCAGCGTTGTGCTGTGTGGAGAGGTAATGGCAGAAGAGGCCAGGTCTCAGGTTGTTCTGGAACGACACCAACATCTCTCCAAAACGAGATGGACTGTCGACGTGATGGTTGAGAAGAGTGTTGAAGCAGAAGCTGAAGAAGATGCTGATGTGTGAGAAGTCTTTGTCGGGATCGTAAAGCTTCTGTTGGTACAGCGTGAAGATCTCTTCCATGAACGAGATGTGCTCTGGTCGACAGATGGGTGCCTCATCTTCAGCATCGATCGGCGAAGGAGTCTCTTTGTCGTTGTTCGCCTGGATCAGCTGAAGGGCATCCAGCGTCTGGCGAAGGAGAGTTTTGGAGGAGCGGCAGAATGACAGAAGGAGCTCATACAAGAACGGCCTGTCCTCAGGGACGAGAGGGGAAGGCTGCCGTCCAAACAGGCTAAGTCGAGTGAGGATAGAATGAGGGACAGTGCTCTCTTTCTCCTTCCAATCGAGGAGTTTCGAGACTGTCTGCAGTTTTTTCTGGTTCTTCACTTCGTCGAAGACGAATTGAGTTGTGTTTCGGACGACAGAATGAAGAGAGGACCGCGAGAGGATCAGGCGAATGAGTGCAGCGCAGAAAGAATCAAGGCGAGGATTGATGATTGGCAGGACACGTTGCAGAAAAGGCAGAAGATGACACGTCAGATTCTGATTATCCATTTCGGAGGAGAGGAGGACAGAGACGAAGTTCAAAATGGTTCGTTGAACGATTCCCAGAGTGTCGCCAGTCGACTTGGCGAGGGTTGCGACGAGAGCATCAATCTTCTTTTGGAAAGTGGGATTGTTGGAACAGGAGGACAAGAGGATGAAGAGCGGGATGATCCACGCCGCTTTCTTCTCCTCGAATGCCTCGACGAGCTTCAGATCTTTGTGCGTGAGGAGAGTGTAGGCAACAGCAAAGGCGGACGAATCCTCTTTGCCAGCTGAATCAATGTCTGTCTTTTCGGATGAAATGTTCAATTGAGAGAGAAAGCTGATTGTGAAGTCGGAAGCAGACGAAGTGAGCTTGAATTGTGATGTGTCGATTGGTTTTTTGCCATCAGAAAGAGAGAGTGTGGTGAGTGTCGTGTCAGCAAGGATTTTTGTGGGTTTCTCGAAGAGTCGAAGCGGAGGAACGAAAATGCTGAAGTTGGAGAAGAAGGAGTTGAGAGCGCTGATGGCTAGAACGAGGGCTGAGTTCGTCGAAGAAGTGAAGTTCTTGCCTGTGACGAGATGAGGGACGGTGCGGATGGCTTTCAACGTCTGCTTCAGAAGTGTTGATTGTGTTCCGATGCCCAGAAAAGCAGAAAGAGAGGAGAAGGCGACTGTGCGTGTTGGCTGATCCAACTCCTGCTCTCTGCCGAACTGCGAGTTGGTCAGCCATCGAATGAACCATTCTGTTCCACCTGCTTTTGTCAGCTTCTCAATCCGCTCTGATGTCAAATCGAGATTGGAAAGTGCTGAATGAATCGTGCTCGTCCGCTCTGGAGAAAACAAGAGTGGCCAGTTTGTGTTTGGTGATGGGAAGGAGAGGCGAGTGAGTGTTGTGTTCTTCTCGTCGAGCTGCTGGTATATTTTGTCAAACTGGGCGAGAATGTGTGAATTGTGAGTGTCCACTTCCGTCCACTTATCCAACACTTTTTGAGGAGGAGTGGTTGGCTTGAAGGTGGTGACGATGGCGAGAATGACGTTCAGTGTGTTGAAGAATTGCGTCTGCTGCGATGTCTTTGTGGGGAGGGTCATTGCAGGGAGGAGATCCATGAGGACGCGGGGGACACTCTTTGCAGACAACGAGGGAGGCAGAGCTTGCCCGTTCAGATGGATGGACAGAAAAACGCGGGTGAAGACAACCGAGCGTGGATGGGAGTTCGGAACTTTGCTTGCGATGAGCTGTCGATAGATCATCTCCACACGATCCATCCGCGGCGGGTCGAAGGCGAGGCGAGGATATGGTGTCTGATCGGTTGGGAGAGGGTTGGGTTGACCAGTGCCGATCGCGAGGCACTTCAATTCATCCTCCCAAAGTTGGGTGGACACGTCTGGTTGCGGATCAGCTGTCCACCATCGCCAGAAGACCCCAAACCTCAACTCAGCCTCGCCGACAGTGAGAGCTTGCTCCAACTTGGCAACCAGACGACGCTGCATGGTCACTCCCTCTTTTCCTTTGAGGTGAACGAACACCTCCTTCATCACGTTCAGTCTGAGGCGGACGTGGTCGAGGTATGTCGTCTCGGCTGCTGTGTCTCCTCGACACGGTGCGACGATGATTGTGTTGTCGAGCGCACTGTTTTCTTGCTGTGAGACGAGCGAGAGGTGCAACGATTGCTCGTAGTGATGGAAGACACGCTGATGGAAGGAAGTGAAACTGTCGAGGAGTGTTTGGCAGAGTTCGAAGGTGCTGATTGGGGAGAGGTCAAGGTCCTTCCGACGATCGAGAATTGCTGAGACGACGCCAAACAATCCATCGCTCAGAGCGAACTCAAAATAATCGGCGAAGGAGAGCATTGAACCGATAACAGCGACGACACTGTCCGTGTTCGATTCCGACGAGAGGACAGACACCAGAACATCGCTCATCTGCTTCCGACGAGCGAAGGGAACTCCCATCGCCCATCGCTCCGTGCGGAACACACCCACCACATAAATCACCGAGTCTTTTGCGAGGAAGGTTTGCCCACTCTTCTCCTCAACTGGCCTGTCCACGAAGAGCTTCTTGAAGAGAGTCCCAAACGTGTTGATGTCGTCGGACGTGAGCGCATCTTTGCTGTCAGCTGCGGCTCCCGCCTTTCCGGCGAAGATGGACATTTGTCGCCTGAAATCGACAGACGTTGCAGCTTCGGCGGAGAACGGAGACGACGCGAAGACGGCATAATTGCTGACGATCCGCTTTGGTGGAGGTTGCGGGTCGGGATCGACAAAGCGAGGGAGACAGGTGTGTTCTGTCAGAGGAGGGAGGTGCTTGGCGTTGGTTATGTCGATGGCGAAAGGAGTGAAGTGTGGAGGGGCAGAAGGACTGGAGATTGGGGCTGATAGCGGTTCATGGTGTGTTGAGGAGGGGAGTTGGTTGGAGAGGCGGCTGGATGGTTGTTGTGTGATAGGTAGGACTTGATTTGGAGTTGGTTGAGCTGTGATATAATTGTGTGGTGACGGCTGGACAGGCATAACTGCGTTTGGTCCGGATAGAACGACATTACTGGCATGAATATTGATTGCAGGAGCTGTGTTTAGTTGCGCATCGAGTTGAAGTTGGAGGAAGGGATAAAGTTGAGTGAGATATTGCTTAACATCACGCAAACATTGGGTTGTGTGCGTATTTTGTGGCTGAACTGTGTTCAGTTTCTCCCACACCGCGTTTGGAGAGAAACCCTCGAGAGTGGCTGATGCATTCACTACAAGAGGATTTTCCAGAACTGAAGAATAGTGGAGTGAAGCATTATCTACATGCTCGTCGAGATTAGGAGGTTGTCTTGTAACAATCTGTCCATATTGGTTCATTTCACATTGAGATGAGATCGCCTTGAAAACGTGTGCAAGGAGTGGTATACCGTAATCCCACGCTGGTTCAAATGACAATAAATTCACGCTGAGTGCACGAATGAAACGGAAGGCTGTGGATATCGCATCAGAGTGAGAATGGGTGCAGTGAGTGATGTGTTCGAGCAATGCGAATACTTTCAGAAGATGATGAGGCTTGGGAAACGGAGAGTCGTTGTACATTTCCTTTTTGAAGAGACCCTGCCACATTTGGGCAACATAATTCTTATATTGGCCGAGTTGCTGGCGCGGTGAAGTTCGAAAAAACTGGAAGGAAAAAATGAAAAAAAAATGTGAAAAAACCGTGGAAAGTGGGCGTAAAAGTGAGATAATGGACTTCAGAATCGATGTTTTTTCGTTGATTGGTTTTCTACCGTTGCAGATCGAAAGATAAGAATTGATGAGAATTTGGGGAGGACTCGGATCATGTTCAAAGTTCAAGAACTCAGAAGATGGAAATGGTGGGCGTTTTTGAGGACTTAGCTGGTATTGGAGGAGTGGTGGAGCGAAGTGGAATGCGAATGGTGGTCGGTAGAGTGAACCAATCAACGAGATGCTTTCATGGCACGGTGAATCTGGATTGAGAGAAATGATACAACACTGGAACAAGTTTCTCCGAAAGTTGAGCGAACGGTCTGGATTTTCGCGAGCTCTATGAGAAAAGTTGATGAGAAAAGATTTTTGACAAAAAATACCTGAAAGAATCATCGCGGAGGATCGTAAAGTGTTCTTGGACTAATGTTCGACATGAGGCGGAATTTCCAGATGATATCGCTGTTTCAAGCTTACTAGTGAATTCTTTTGACGATCCAGGCGATTCGGCTAAAAAAAGGGAAATAAAACGATGTTTATTGTGAAAAAGAGGCATAAATGAATACATTTTGGTTTTGGGTCCATGTTTGTCCCAGAGTGGACGTTGACAAACGGTTTGTTGAGGTTCAAGAAAAGGTGTGTGGTTTGATCTCAGTTTTTCAACAAAGAAAAAGCACAAAAACTGCAAAAATCTTCTGTGAACATTGCAGGGTAAGATGAAAAAGAACCTGTGCTGGTAACTTGAAAATAATGACTGCTTCGACATAATAATAATGACAAAAACGATCCCCGATCAATCAGTGGTGCATAACTCAATGAGCTTGATGTTCAGACACGCAGGGTCCGAAGGGAAGTCAAACGGCGTCTCGCTGTCCCCCTTCGTCGGAGTGCGGAAGAGGTCAGACTCTGCCCTGCTCTTTCTGTGCATCGAGTGCGGGCGAGGCCTCTGTGCTGCTTGGCCAGCCAGCGGAGGCGGCCCTGCAGTCGCTGGAGAGTGGCATTCAGTGCCGTTCGAGTCGCGCTGAGTCTTCCCAGCTCCGCGCCCTTTGAATCGTGTTTGGGTGAGACGCTGAGCCTGTCTTCGGCGAGGCGGCGGAGACGTGAGGAGAAGGATGGCAGGAGTGCGGGGTTGGGAGAGGAGGGTCTTGCGTGTGGAATGCTGGGAGGGGTTCGAGTGACGGTATGACGTGTTGTCAACGGTAAGCGAATCAACAGAATGCGAATGAGGGAGTGTCGACGGGGGAGGCGAGCGGAGTGGCTCGGTAAACGAAAACGGTGGGAATGGCTTCGAAGAGGCACGGTCTGTTTTGGAAAACAGAGACATGAGACCGAGCGAGGGGGGATTGGTTGATCCCGAATAGGAGCCTGTGAGGGAAGACTCTCGAAATGAGAGAGGTGGGCGGATTGGAGGGCGAGAAATGGAATCAGTGTTGAGGAGAGGCAAAGAAGAGCTGTTCGGCAGCGGCGGAGAGGCGAGGGGGCCGACTCTGTTGACACTGTCCGAGCTGAAGAGGCGTTGGCGAGGCGGGGGAGGAGTGAGAGAGTGGCTGGACGTTTGGGTGGGCGAGGGGAGCTCTGGCGGAGAGGAGGGCATGCTGAGTGCTTCTGGTCGCAGGAGATGCACAACTGTTGGGCTGAGGTCGACTGTGAAGCTCGGATTGGGCGGCGTTGGTGGCTGCGACGTGGTGGAGTTCAGAAGCGGGTCTGGACTGTCAAATATGCACGGCTCCTCGTTGCACGTTGTGATGAGGTCAGGCGGCAACGTGTTGGTGAATTGCACCAGATTCGCTTGGATCGAATTGACCATCATTTGGACGAGGTTGTCCGAGCGCAGGAAGGATGGCAGATTGGTGAAATCAATTTGAGGAACATTGTAACTTAAAGGAATGTAGTGAGAAATGCCTTTCGTGCGCGTATTTTGAAGTTTGTGGAAAGGCGAGTGTGTTTGCATGATTTTCACCGATCTGCCTGACTTCGCCCCTTTCCCACTCCGAAGAATGGATTCATGACTAGTTTGGACTTGTTCAGCTTGTCCGGAGAGATGCCATTTCTGGTGGGACAGATCGTAATAATCTTCGAAAACGGAGATTTCACTGAACTTTTGAAATGTGGTACGAGCAGGGGAGTCAGCATGTGGAATGTGCGACTTTATCCGTGCTGTTTGGTTGAAGTGGGTGTTTTGAATAGTGAGTGCTTCGTGCATGAGTGACACCGATTGTTGGAGACAAGGAATATTCATGCTCTGTGCTCGCAGACCCTGTTCCACTGATGCCTTCATGCGAGACTGGCGACAAACAGAGACAACTTCAATTGCCTGATCCGCACTCCACGCGTAGCGGTGGATGAGATAGATCGCTGCCACCAGCATGGCGCGGTTATGCCCTTTCGGGGAATGGATGAGAACAATACCATCTTGTTCCATAGCGGAATCCAGGAAGTGGCAGATCCGGGCAATTGTTTTGTTGGTTTTGTCAAATAAAGATGCGACATCGTTCTCGATGAGGTAAAGCGAGAGAAACGAACACTGGGTAACTGTAACGATATTTGGAACGGAATTTGTTGCGCAATTGATCATGTGAGTGATGCGCTGTGATGTGATGAACTGAAGGTGTGAAAGTCAAAATTGTGAGTCAGAAAAGAAAAAAACCTGTCGTGAAATCGCGGCATCCTTACTCCCCAAGTAGAACTGAATCATCAACCTTGAGAGAGGCACTATCGGACATGGATGTATTGCGCGCGATGACGTTCGCATCGCCGTAAATGAAAATTAGGATCCAGAAGAGAAAGAATGGGATGGGTGAGTTTCAAAAGGTAGATCTTCGTTAATCAGCATCTGCATTCAATAATAACGTGACAAAAAGTTACGTCAGATGATTTCTACAGCTGACATGATGGTTTATGTTGTAGATAGAAGCGAAAACAAGATTCAAAAGGAGCGAGAATAGAAAAATATAGAATGATCTCGTGGACAGAGGGAGTCAATGTACTCCAGAGATCGATGTCTCTGCCGCATTGAGTGGAATATATTGTGTCAATTATTCCGTCTTCTTTCCCATTTCCTTGATCTTCTCCCATGTTGCATTCATCCCCGAAATAATAGTTCCACGGAGTCCCATTTCTTCCAGTTTGGCAATCCCAGCGATTGTTGACCCTCCAGGTGAACATACTTCGTCTTTCAGCTGCCCAGGGTGCTTTCCGCTTTCGAGAATCATTTTCGCGCTTCCCAGCATTGTTTGAGCGACAAAAGAATAAGCTTGTTGGCGAGGCATCCCCTGCATCACTACAGCATCAGCCATGGCCTCGGCAATGATGAAGAAGAACGCAGGTGAACTCCCACTTGCGGCTGGAACCACATCCATCAATGTTTCGGGGATAACTTCAACACGTCCACAACTTGAAAAAAGATCGACAACTTTCTGGCGAATCTCAGCTGGCACGTCGTCTGGTGCACAGATCGCAGTCATTCCACAGCCGACGGCGAGTGGTGTGTTTGGCATCGCTCTGAGAACATGGCACTTGTGGTCTATCATATGTTGGAGTTGAGCGAGTGTGAAGCTCGGTGTGATTGAGACGATGAGTGTATCAGAATGGAGAGACGAAGTTATTTCGTGGAGAACGGTTGGGTATTGGGCTGGTTTGACTCCGACGATGATAATTGACGATTTTTGAGCAAGTTCTTGATTTGATTGGACAGCAACGATGTCGGTATCTTTTGACAAGGCTTGAATTCGGGATTGAGTTCGTGAAGAGACTCCGATTTGCGATGATGGACAAAACTGTGAAGAAATCATTCCTTGAATGATCGCTGATACCATATTCCCACATCCAATGAAGCCATATTGAAAGCGATCAGCCATCGCGTGAGAAGACAAGAACCAACATTCTTTTCTGAGCTCAAACTGACAAGATCATCTTGATACCATCGATGACATCTGATGATTCGAAAGAAAACCTCTCCAAATTCTACGATCGAGTGAAGTCAACTCTGATCGAACGAACAAGTGAGCCAGTAATTATGTTAGAACCGAACGACAAGGAACCTGGGATATTCGACACTAAAATTGGAGGAATTCCCTATTTCCCGAAAAATATGAGCTATCCCAACAGTCCCTCTTCAAATTCACCGATGGCACTTCTTTGCCAACTCAATTTTGATACTCTCCCAAAACTCCCTGGTTTCCCGCAGAACGGCATGCTGCAGTTCTTCATTAGTGATGAGGAGTTGTACGGAGCGAATTTCGAATCCCCAGAGAAACAAGATACTTGGAGAGTGATATATCACCCCACAATCGACCCGGACCCCGCCAACCAAACCACCCTGAATATCCCAGAAGTCCCTCAGGAAGCCCCGTTTGACAAGTCTTTCTGTTTTACAGCTGAACTCCGGACTGAGCCAATTCGTTATCATGACTTCAGATTTCAGGATATTCTTCACGAATTGTTCGCTGATGATGCAGAAGCAGAAGGAATCAGTTTCGACGAGATCACCGATCACCTTTACGACGATGGCCCTCCTCAATGTTGCCGCATCGGTGGATATCCCACATTTACGCAAGACGACCCTCGATATGACACGTTCGCATCGCACACGAAACTGCTCCTCGAACTCGAGACCTGCAAAGGAATGATGTGGGGTGATTCCGGTGTCGCCAATTTCTTCATTCGGCCGGATGATCTGGAGAGGCTAGACTTCTCAAATGTTGTTTATTCATGGGATTGCTGTTGAGATCGGAATAACCTTGTTTCACGGTGAATACTGCTCTCCACACTTCAACCCTTCGCTTACTCAGTCAATTTCTGGAATCAATGTGTGGTCTTCAAATCCTTAATTCGGAATAGTTCAACCACGGAGACAACACCGTCTTCTTGTTTTTCACTCCTCTGTGGAAACTGACATGATTAAGTGGTTTCATCGATCTCCTCTCCACATTCCCCACTGTACGAATTACAAAAAGAATCAGAGAAAGGCTTAAAGGTGTCTATCTTGAGAATGATGATTAGAAAACCGAGGAGAGTACGGAAACTCTTCATGATAAAAGTGACACACACAATCACCCGTCAGGCTTGGCACGTCTGGACGGTCAGAGAGACGACGAGCTTCTCGAATGGGCATTCAGATGTCAAGAAAAGTCAAACATTTCCATTTCGTTTTTGAGATTGTCTCGTCGGATGGTGTCGAGCAGAATCCCAATCACAGCAACTCCTTTCTCGTAGTCATCCAAGAACGACGAACACGACACGGCGAACAAAACATTGTCCAGCAGACCACGGTTCACCAACTCCATCCGAACAACATCAGACGAGAAGCTGACAAAGCGATGGAAGAACTCGATGGCAGCAGACACGATGGCAGGAACGAAATGTCTGAAAAGATGAAGAGAGAGAAGACAGACAACAGAAACGTGGAAAGAGAGCGGAGGTGATGGAGTGTGGTGCGGATCGGGTGAATCCCTGTGGATGGATGAAAAAAGGGGAGGGCAGACCTTTCGTGCGCAATGACCGCACAAACAGAGAAAGATGGGCGAGGTCTCTGTTCGTGTTATCGAATTGTTTTGCGAAGAGCTCGATACATTCGACGAACAATTGAGCGGTGAGTGGGGTGACGAGAGAGAGGATGCCAGAGTGAGAGGAGAGTCTTTGGAGGACGCCTCGCTGAGCACCAGCCAGAGAAGGAAGATGGCAGAGGAGTGGAGAGTCGAAGTGGGCAGGAATGCTGAACCAGTGAAGAAATACAACAACACCCCCAGCTGACCTCAACCGATCCAATTCATGTTCATCCGGATTCGAGTCGAATGGAGCAAACGCCTTGAAGACTCTGGCGAGAGACGAGCAAGCCCCAAAAGGAGCGACTCGTCCACACAGATACCAAATAAGATACAGAAATGCATTCCAAATCACTTGGTTGGCTCTGAGGAGGTGAGGAGAGGAGAGGAGATGGTCGAGAAGGCGAGGGGGAGGGAAAAGCGAGAACAGCCTGTTAAACTCTGAGAACATGACCTGCTGATCCGAGAGATTCATCAAGGCCCTGCTTTCGGTCAGGAGAGTCCGATCATCGAGGCGGAAAGGGACGCACCGAACGAGGAGGGAGTGGAGTCCGACGAGAGGAGTGCAGATGAATTTACTCGCACTGAAGGCTGTCTGTGGAGGCTGAAGGTTTTGGAAGAAAGCGGATGGGTTGTGGCGGAGATATCGCTCGAAAATCAAATCCATCGGAAAGAAGGACTGTCTGTGTTTGGGGGAGATTGATGTGTAATTGAGAAAGAGGGCGGGATTCGGTGCTGGGCTGAAAAGATGTGGACTGGTGACCAAATCGATTGTGATGAGTTCTGTGAGGACAGATGGAAATGTGTAGCCATGAAACAAAGACATCACTTCTGCGATGATGATATGTTCACGAGTGAGATGAAGGTTTGATTTGTACTCAGCTGGCCATGCACCTGACTTGTCTGCGAGACGATCCAACACGCGATGCTTTGTCTCAAACTGAAGAATGAAGTCTGATTTCCATTGTCCAGTCATTGAGGTGTTGGGGGTTAAAACGAGCGTATAGACAAAGCGACAGGCTTCATCGAAGAGATTCCCGTGATGCAGATCGGCGTCCAGAAATCCCTCAAAATCGAAGTCTTCCACACGCATGTCACGTCCAGGTGCACTTTCTACTCGTTTGAACAGCCAGATTCGCCAAAGACTCATGAGCGCCATCCGATCGAAAAAAGTTCCGTCTCGGAAGGCAGATCGGAGAGTCCGAAATTGGTCGGCACGGGGATCAAAAACAGGAAGGGATTTGAGGATTTCGAAGAAGAGAATGAAGCACAATCTTGCGATGATTTGGCTGGAGTTGAGCAAACCAGCGATGACGAGGGTGATAAAGCTGTCCAGATTGACGATGCATTGTGTTGACTGCGTGGTTTTAAGGACCTGATGACATCGACGGAGTGACTGGACCAGTTTGGAGTCGTCGGTCTCGTCGAACATCGATGGGCCGAACCTCTCTTCGAGGGAGACTGGAATGGTGTTAGGAGTGAGTTGAAGTTCCAGTTCCTTCTCCGAGGTGAAGGGTTTGCGGAGTTTCCAAAGATACGATTCGAGTTTTGGTTTGGAGAGAAGTGAATGGATGATGATGAGTATCTCACGAGAATGAATGCCGGAGATATCTCGCGAGTCGTGCTGAGTCGAGCGAGCTGACTGGAACGATGAGAGGAGCCGGGTGTCTGAAGATGAGGGTGAGTATTGAGATGTGAGCCGAGTCTCAGTGGAGAGGCTCGACAAGGAGATGAGTGAGCAGTCGCTCCGAAAAGGCTGGCGAATCTGGTCCGCCCGAAGAACCGCCGACGAAGACTCCGCTCGACTGGACTCTTCGAATCGAGGCTGGTTGGCTCGGTGTTGATGCTTCGCTTGGAGTGATTCGAGTGTTGGTCGGAAACAGCCAGATTGGAGGAACGAAAGATCAGTCTGAAGAACAGTGAACGATTCACGAAGAATGAATGCATACCAGTGATGTCACTCCCTGTTCCACCATCTGCATCAGCGTGACCCACTCTTCCCAGTCGAAGTGCAGATTCGATACGATCTCCAAAGAAAGCGTTTCATTCACTTTGCGCACCGCATTCAGAAGCTGCTCCGATCTCTCAATATTATATCCACGCAGAAACGAGTGGGGAGTCGGAACGAAACAGTCGCGTTTGGAGGGTGAAAGGACAGTGTGACAGAAAGCCTGTGCAAGAGGTTTGGTGAGGTAGATGAGAGTGTGTGGATTAAGTTCGAAAGAACCACGATAAAAGTCAAGGAAATATTGGAAATGATCGTGTGGAGACGAATCAGGGAGAATGAGGTCACCCGAAGCGATGAAGTGTTCGAGAAGCGCAACCAAGATTCGCGAGCAGACAGCATCTAATCTGTCATCAAGAGGGAGAGTCAGTCGCTTCATTCGGTCGAGTGTCCGGTGGATGTCCAAAAAGAACGAGGAAAGGGTGGAGAAGTCAGATGCGAGTGAACCAACATTGGATTGCGGTTCCTGTCGTGAGGAGGAAGGATCTGTAAATCGAGTGAAGAAAGTCGAACAACAAACCGATCAGGATTGTCGAGGATCCGTCAATTCGGATGTTATCAAAGGAAAGGGGTGGCGCAGAGCGATCGTGTTTTCGGAACAATTCCACACCAATCGCTCCTTCAACAAACCATTCCATCAATCTCTGCACCAAGTCAACAAACAAACAGACAACACACCGTCCAAGGAAGATCCTCATTTCCTCTCACAAACTCCTCCATGAATGATGAAAGAGATTCGGTCCGGATTTCCGAGGATATTGCAATATGGTCCATATTACTCTCACCACTTTCAATAGACCCATTCAAACTTGTGCTCAGAGAGATTGAAATTTGATCACTCATTTCGGTGGTGGTTGTGGTCATGACAAAGTCTGGAAGAAATGAGAGCAAGAATGTGAGAGATAGATGATAATACTGGGATAATGGAGAGTGTGTGATTGTTCAAGAGTGAATGCTGTACACCAAAACCTGGTATCTTCTGAACAATTTCGTTATGATAAAAGTGTTTGGTTGGATCAAACAATGACCGTTATCCAGAGAGAACAAGACCAATCTGGAGATTACACGGGGCAAATTTGCGCAGATATTTGTTCTTCTGAACGACATCTTCTCAATATGAAAGAAACACTGCTGATTGAACGCTTAAAAAGTATCAATCTCTCTCTCAATCATTTTCCCTCATCACAGCTAACCCAGACGAAATTTCCATCTTTTTGAGACATCTTGGTACTTTTCCCATTGATTCCGGATGGAATATCCTCAATTCTATCGCTCCATCGTGGTCACCTGCAGAAGGAAAGACCAAGAACGCCATCGAATTTCTTCAAACATTTACGAAGAGATGTCTGTATTCGGTTCTTCAACTGTCCCTCCGATCAATTTCTCATCGTTCGGTCCCACAATATCGGTGTATTCCTCTTGGAAGCGAAGAATCCGAGTTAACTCAGACTTTCAAGAATAACATGATACGCACGATGCTAAACTTCGTATCCACCGAAGCAGGCAAGCTATGTACCCCTTCCACACCAATGTCTTTACATCCACCTGTCCAACTGAACTGTTATCCTCTCTCCTTGATCCACCCAACTCTGCCATATTTTCTGTTGTTCTTGCTCTCGGAGGATGAAGTGATATCATCTCTGGCGCAGTCACTGCTGATGCAAGCGACTCACGTGAAGGCAGAATGCTTTAGTCTTCTCAAAACCACATTGTCGCCGTTAACCCTCCTTGATGATTTGTACCGGAATGATCACTATAGTGCTCCCTCCCGCCCCAATTCCCTTCCGCTTTTTCCTGTTCTGGTGAATTTCATCAATACTATGTTTCCTCTCGTCCAGAAAAGCAAACGAAACACGAAGGAACTGAGATCAAGTGAAGTCTTGCTCGCTCTGATCAAGAGATTTCATTTGCCTCTCGAACCGGATATCTCGAATTGTCGCCCAAATTTTCTGTCCACTACAGTTCTGGACCAACTGGTAAACGATCTTCACCCATCATTCTTCCCTATCCTCCTCTTGGAATTTGTGAAGATGAGCCGAAAAAATGAAATCAGAGCATTAATCGCAGAAAAGAATGTTTGCAAACTAATTGACAATATGAATGTTGCGTCTTCACCCGAACTGGCCATCTTTCTCGCCATGTTTCTCGACTCAGCAGGACAGTTCGATTTTCCCTTCTCACGCCTCGAGGTCATCCCCTATTCCAATGAAAATCCCAGAGAAGTGCGGACCAGCCTTGTCTTGGCCTATCTCCTTGTTTATAAACGCATCTCACTCAGAAACCATGATGACTGTGTCTCAGCCCTTCTGCTGCATCTGAGCGACAGTCCCAGCTACAATTTCACTAACACACTCGTCGATGCCATCCATCTGAACATCGGGCATCTTTTTCGCTCGCATCTGAGTGCAAAACGAATCCCCTCGTTGATCCGAGCCCTCCTCGACTTTGAGGCAGCTCTGCCAGTCGTATCTGGCATAACTGAAGTCGAGATTGCTGTGCAGGTGGACTTGTCTCGCCATCGCGTTTTGACCATCATTCTGGCGCTCCTCAACCTTCGCGAGCCGGAAACCACCCAGAATCAGACTCGAACGGATGATGACTTTCGCTACTTTCACCTGTATCGTGGTCTTTTTTTGAACGATTCCGAAGCTCGACTTCACTATAAGACCAACGGATCATTTTCAATCATGAAAGAGAGTCCATTTCCCAGAGTCTTCCTTTCGACGCATCCGGGCGAATGCCTTTCATCTTTTGTGATGCCGTCCTCCATCTCGATGGAGCAGAAGTCACTCCTCGTTGAGATCGCCCCATCCATCATCTCGCGGATAACTGAACTAATTCCGCACTTCATGGACCGTGCGCGGTGGTTGAACACGCTGGACCAAGTTGGTCTCAACGAAAGTGTTTGTCTCACAGCGATCAACATCATCGCCTCTCTGTCTGCTCTTACTCCCGAGATCGAGGTCTCCCAGCTCGCCCATCTCCTTTCTCAGTTTGTTTGGTCGCGATTTGAAAAGGTCTTCTTGAGAGTCCGGCAAGCATTCGTCTTCCTCTCCACAAACTCCAACCGCTCTGAATTCCTGTTGAGGTTGCGCGTGAATCAAAAACCAGAGCAAGCTTCTATCCCAACATCGCCTGCGGACGAACAGGAGGGCCACAACCTCCTTTCTCCACCTCCACCGCTCACCTCCCAGCCAGCTCATCAACCAATTGCGGAGATAGTCTCACCGACAAGTCCAGATCTCCCCAATCGACTTGTTTCGACCCAACGAGATGACAAGACAATCCCTCTCCTCAAAGTGTTTGTGCAACGAGGACTCTTCTTTTTTGTGAGAGAAGGAATCGGAATCCTCAGTGGCGCAGTCAACTTTGAGACGCTAATGAAGATCTTGGATGAGGTCAATCACCAATCGCGAATGACCATGCTGACGTATCTGGTGGAGGAACTCGTCGATCGAAGAGAGATTTCGCTGGCGGGGATTCGTGAAGTCATTGTTGGCCTCAAATCTTTCGCTCCACAACTCAGCGATCTCATCCTGCCTTTGTCTCGCCTGGTCAGATTCTCAAATCATATTGATTTGTCCGAAGTAAGGTTCAAAGCATGCTATCTCTCTGACATCCGCATATGTAACAACCATCGACCTTTCAGGCTCAACGACATCGTCCAAATGGTTGTGTGGATAATGTCCACACCGATTGAGAGAAAGGGTGATGTGAAGACCTTCATACAACTGGCCTCGCTTCTGTCTTCCGCTCTGATCTCGTCCCTCATCACTCTCCCCGCTCACCTCCCAAACTTTCGCAATCGCGCACTTCCTCTGCCAGTTGGCTCTAATAAAATTGGCAATCTTCGTGTGGGTGCCAACCGAGCGTCGGTGTGGAAGACCTCGCTTTTGGAGGAAGGTCTGTTTGACTTCCTCGGCTTCTTCTTCGACGAGGGGATTGAAGACTGCGTGTCCTTCTTTGGATTCAACTGCACCTTCCCGATCCACATCTCCGACGCTTTTTCTAACAATGACAGTTACTTCTACAATATCTACAATGCATATGATTACTGACGTCGATTCCGATCTCTTGATTGTCCAGATCCTGATATTTGTCATTTCAGCCACTTGTTTGTCTGTCTGAAGTGCCAGCTATCAACGATTGGACTTCACATCACCTTTCCCCAATTATTCTGTCACTTTCAAGACCATCAGTTTGAGTTGCCTTTTTCGAGAAATCCTGAGAATACATTGCGACATGGATGTTCGTGTTGCTGTCAATCCAACTGTGTTGTCGAAGAGCGTTCGTTCTCTCTTCATGAGACAACACCGTCTTCTCGTTCTTCTCTCACTTGTGCAAACAAGGATGAACTCAGGGGTTTTGGAGATTGGATCAATCCGGTCAGATCCGGTCATCGACATCTCTATTTTTAGATCACAAAAATGGTGATCTCAATATATAGATGCTTTTTGGAAAAAAGAAAAATTTCTGTAGTTTTGATTTTCATGAAGTGATCACTCACAGATTTTGGAATGAAATAGTGTCCTGGTTATCTCAAAAAAGTTTGCCAAAATTCGCCCAAAAGTTGATTCTGATTTTTTTGCCATGAATGATAACAAGACTGCTGGTCCGATCTATGAAGATGATGTAGAATGGGATTTGGAGCTGGCGTATGCTGGATCAAAGATTCAAGAGGAAGATCTTCGGGTTGATATTGAGCGTTGGAGTTCATGGCCAAAATTCAGACACCCCCACCGAAACGAGTCGATTTTTCAACTCCAAGCAGGTACAGGAGTCTTATGTGTGATTTGTGCCGCATATTGGGCTTCCCATCTCTCAGAATCAGTTCCATATGTACCAATACCAGCATTCCCCACAACATCAACCCACCTCCAACGACACGTCGAGAGGAAAAGACACTATATTGCCCTGCAATATCTCGACAAAGATTTTTCTGTCAGTCCTTCACCTTCCTCACCGCAGTAGTGGTATAAGCGAAATGGGAACCAAACTGGCATAGGTGATACTCCTAGGAGAATTGGAACGAGAAATCAATTTGAATCTCAAAGCCAATTGATTTTTTTTAATATGACTCATTCTAATTTCCATCTCACTTACTACTGAAAATATTGACATTTCAGAGTAGTCAATATTTGGCCGTAAATTCAAAAATAAAGGCGAAAAACGGACCTCTTGAAAAGTGTCTTTTTTGAAGCAAATTTTGAGTACTTTTAGAAAACAACGTCGATTTCTTTTTTTATTCAATTTTTTAATTTGTATAAAATGGGGTCCATTTTTCGAGACTCGACTCCTCCATTTTTTTCGTTCAATCAATCTATTTCACTCTATCTAAGACTTTTTTTGGGGGAAAAAGTCTGAAAATGCGTATCCACCAGACATCATAGATCGAACCCACAATCCAACTCAAAAATCACACAATCATGAAAGACACTCTCTTTTTCTTTTTCATCCTCTTATCCATGACTGTTCCTGTGTGTTGTTCTCATCAGTTGATTCCTTTCACAGATTATCACCTCAATCCGCTGTCAATCAGGACACTCTCCCTCAATCGTCCAGAACCCGACAATATCGTCCATTTTGGCTCACGGAATGAACTGAAAGAATTGAGACAATGAACTTTCACTCATATAAGAGCGAACACATTTGAATGTCGAGGTATGCCCGACCTGTGAATCGTCTTCTGATCATTTCGTTTATTCAATGACCGAGTCATATATTGGCTCCCAATATCTTCAAAATTTCATATTTTCCTTCTTCGTCATTGTTTCTATTCTCTTAATTGACTTCCATTCATCATTAAGGTCATAATCACCCTTCCACGTCAAAAATCATCGTTCATTTTCTCAACTGAACACTCCAAGCAGATCTCACTGATCATCTGTAGTCGCGCAAGCTCCTTCACTCCAATATCCGTGATTGTACTCCTATTGTGCCAGTAACATCTTACCAGTGTGACTCGATCTTTCGTCACCCTCCCTTTGCTTTTATCAGAGTAACTTTATCATTGGCCGAGGTTCTCATGATCTGAACAGGATTAATCTTATTGATTTCGGTCTTGCGAAAAGAACACACACAGGAAACGGCGAAGAATACCCCAAACGCAGTCATGTCGGTTTCAGAGGAACAGTAAGAAATGCCTCGCTCCGAGCGCATCACTTTAAGGATCTCGTTCGAGTTGACGATCTTTGATCGGTGTTGTATTGCTTATATGAGTTCTTAATTGGTAAGCTTCCATGAAACGATCTGAAGTCACGCCATACAACAGGAAACCCACCCATCGACTTCTTCGCTTGGGAACGAGATGCTCAGAAGGAAAAGGAGCAGAATCAGGAACAAACAAACAATCTGACAAAAAAACAACGAGATGAACAACGCACTCGAAGTAAACAGAACAAAGAACAACAGGAAATCAAGTCTGCGAAAAAACCGTCCGACGAGCACAAAACATCGCGTTCTTCACGATTCACGCAACCGGAAATCAAACCATTTGACAAAGAGCGACATGAAAAGAAGAAAGCTCAGTAGAATCAGCAAGTACCACCGCAGACCGTAGAAACAGTATCACCCGTCCAATCTCACGTTCCCCTTCAGTTCGCATCCACAAACATTCCAATTCCTCGCCCTTGCAGTTCAGAATGGATTATCCGACACAAACAGCCCCTCAACAAATTCCTTCCCAGCTCCACAACAATTGCTCACCTCTTCTGTTCAACATGTCGAAAGGAAGCCCCACAGAGCAGCTGTCTCCCCTTCTCCAACACAACTTCACCGCAAACTCCGGCACACCCACCCCAACCCCCACCTTCTCCCCACTCGCCACAAACCCCTTCATGAACCTCGTCCACTCCACACGCACCAACACCCACCACCCAGACACCGACAAATATCTTTCTTTGAACAATCTCAACGAGACGACCGAATCTCTCTCGCAGTGATCAACTTTTACGTCGTTCTCGTTGGTTTCCAGGCAATCCATCCACACCACAACCGACACTCGCTCTCTTTCCCACAAATTGTTCGATCACAACACTGACCATGAGCAGAGCAGATTCGGAAATCACGCTTTCGTCTTTCTTAACCGACACTGGGAGTCTGCATTCGATGGGTTTGATCGCGCAGACGGAGGGGATCATGGAAGGAGGGCAGAAGCTCTCCCCACGCAACGAGTCGCACAACACGCTGAGCAGAAGCACAACACACGTGGAGAGGAAAGAGAAAGGATTTGAATCAACAAACAGACTCCACTCGAAACACACAATGGACAGCAACAAACTCCAAACACCGGAGCCTCTCTCACCGCCTCCCCCCTCCGCAAACAAGCGCATCGAAGCCTCGTCCAACCTCGCGCACGCCTCGTTCACCTCCCAACAGCTCACCGCCAGCCAAGAAACCGGAGAGAAGATCCACAACGGTTCGTCTGGCGACATTTCTTCGACATTCTCAGCCACACCAGCAAACTCCACGACAGACTCGCCACTCTACGGAAGCGACCATCAACGGAATACGTCAAACGAGCCGACGTCGTTCCGCACCCGTCGCGGATCGGTTCGGCCTTTATGCAGCCAACTTACTCACAGCGCGCACTCTTCCTTCTCAACCCGAACAGACAGCTCGAGCAGTCGGAGTCCCTTCCGAACGTCCCGCGCACGTCGTCTGAGGATTCTGGCCTCTTCTCTTCGGACGATGGCATGGATGGACTGTTCAAAAGTCGTTCGGCTCCTCATTTCTCGTGTCAGCACACCAACGTCAGTTTTGATTCGATCCTGCATTTCTTTTCATCTCATCGCTGTGTCTACCACAAATCAAAGCTGCACTCACTCCTCCACACTTTTCCCCACCACACCTCCAAAACCCATCACGGCTCCTCCGACGAGCTGTGGACGCCCGAAGTGCCCGAGAAGACCCAGCCGCCAGTCTCGCCCATCGGCTCCACGTCGAGCACACCTCCCACCGACCACAGCGCGCACGTAGGCCGGATGCGAGCGATGTAGTCGGAGCCTGTTCTGTAGGTGTTGGAGGTGGGCGGACTGGACGTCACGAAAAAGATGTTCTGTCCGTCGGCGAGGAACGTGCCGACGTATTCGATGAAGAAAGCAAAGACATCCCAGACCATCGAGGACATCCCGCCCATCCCTCAGCATGAATCACAGTACATCCAGCTGGACAACACACACTCCAAACGAGAGCGAGGCGCCCCACAACAGCCTCCACTCGACCAACCCCAGCTCGACGCAATCAGACTCTCTGCCAACCCCAACCGGCAGTCCTTCCCGCAGATGGGACGCAGCCAGATGTCGTCAAGCCACGGACACAGCCACCACAGCCAACAACAGACCGACCTTCAAGGCCTCCTCCTTCACAGAGCGGGCAGTACGGAATGGTTGAAGGTGTCTCGCCTCATTCGGGGATGATGCCTGGGAAGTCTCTCCTCCAACAGCAGTCCCTGGCCAGAGGATCGGCAAATGCACCAAACATGATTCCTCGTCCACAAAAGCAGCAGAGCTCGACAGATCAGAAGAAAAAAAGACAGAAGACGGGATCCGATGTGGGGTCTCTCCTTCGGTAGTTCATCATCAATTCCCTCGCCCCGTACTGTGGAAATGCGATGCTCTGCCTAGACAAATCACACAAGCTGCAAGTATTTCCGTATCCTTCCATCTTCACCATCACCAAGTTCTGCGACGGATTGGTCGTCATCTTCGACAGCATCCATCTTATATTGTTGTGCGAGGGACATAAGAAGCGCAAGAGTCTGAAACGTGCGAAGCAGCCACAGAGATCGATGCGGGTGTGCTCGAGACGAACACGCACAGAGGATTGAAGGAACTGATTGCAGTGCGAAAGAACTGAAAGATGGCGCAAGTCGTGATCCGCATAATGGAGCTGCTGCAGCTGATTGCGAACACTTCAGACGCAGCTGGAGAAGCAAACACGCCGCTCTGAAGATGTGTGCCAGCTCCGTGCGAGTGTGTGCCTGTTGATGCAGAGTGTGTGGGCCAGCTTGGATAAGAACGTGCTGAACAAGTGACGCGTTCTGGGCGGGTCGATCAAGACACTTCGGATGCTAGTTGAGCTTGTGAGGGATTCAGAGAGGATCCTTCTCGTTCCGAACAACACGCCAGACGAAGAATCAGACGTCGCTCATGCTGACTGATATACACTACCGAACTGTCATTGCCCGCCCCACATTCGGCTCCCTCTTTCTTCGTCATGTCGTTTCTACTCTGCATCTCGACACGCCTTAGGATGCCGTCAAGTGTCCATGTTGATTGCTGATTCATTAATATGGATGTTATTCAGCTGAAACATGAGTCAGCAAAGACGGGTATACTCCTCTTCAACTGACAGCCAGATCAGGACACTCAAAAGGAGGTCGGACAGCATCCTCTCACTGCACGTGTCGGTTTGAGAGCTGTCCGAGAGAGGTGGCTGCAGGGATAGTGTAGCTATGTCGGAGAGAGGCTCTGAAGGAAATGACTGTCAAACAAGCATCTTTGACAACACATTTCAGACACTTCGTCGCAAATTCGTGTGAACTGCACTATGGTATTACTCAATCACTGTATCCTTCATTGAGCGAGCTCGGATGCGTGAAACTACAATCTGAAGACTCTCACCTTCTCAGGAAACACTGGTGGTGACTAATGAAGCTCTCACGCTGGCCAAGCTCATCACAGGTTGTAAAGACGATACGACGGACAACGGGAGATTTAGTTGCGGCTACAGACGTTCTGCCTACGTCCCTCTGGAATATGGCATCCCCAAATGTCTGACAGTTCAATGTCAGCTTTATGTTGATGAGACAAAGACAGACACAGCTGGATGCGGATCGAGGTCCACGCCATGACGATCGGTGTGAAAAGCAAAGAACTAGAGGGGCGACATCTCTGGATTCACTGTGATAGTCGTTTATCTCCCATCCTCAATGACCATTACAGGCGCAGACACAGCCACGATCCCTCGAATTGACTTCAAGTTTCAGTTGCCTGGACAGTGTAGTTTTTCATTTTACTCACTTCTAATAACCACATTTCACTTTTGCCTGTCACCAGTTCCCTCTTCGTTGACACAAAACACGTTTGTGGATCATTTGTCAACAAAATGAGTGATCAACCCATATCAAAACAAGTTGACATCCAGCGACCAGAACCAATGAAAAACTAAACTTTTCCCCCAAGTTCCTGCTTGATGAATGTGGGACAATCAGGAATCTGTCAAAAAAAGGAGGAGTCGATTTCTTTTTCTATTCAATTTTTTAATTTGTATAAAATGAGCAGCGTCTTGACACCAACACAACTACTAGAAATTTTGGACAAAGAAGATTTGAAAATGAAATCACCTCCAACTCTCAATCGACAAGGAACAACATATCTCACAGGAAGCACTTTCGAATACTATCTCGAAGAGAAACCAGATGAAACTTATCAAGTGTACGTCAATAGTTTCGTCAAAGGATACAGACCACATCTGAATCGCCAGAAATATCTTCGACCAGCAAATCGTTGTACAAAAGAGAAGCTTATTGAATCAATGAAAAATGAGAATTGTGAACTCATTTCTGAATACACTCATTCAAGTACTCCAGTAACATATCGACACGAAGGAATTGAATGGATAGTGATCCCATCAAAATGGATGAAAGGATTCAGAACTCATCAGAAGTAGTGTAGAAGGCGATTTGGGAACCCCCGCTCCTTAGACACCACTACTATAGCTTTTTCTCCATGCCGATTGACAATTCAGAAAATACTTGAAGTAAAAGTCATTTTCATTTCAGAAAGTTGTCAATCTTAGAGAAATATTCTCTTCCAGAGTTCAGTTACTTCAAACTTTCAAGTTGAAGCCAAATTTTGAAAATTTTCAAAAAAGCAAAAACCTTGATTTTGGCGGAAGCTGGTGTATTTTTTCAAGGTTCCGAAGGTTGCGACCCTTCTCATCGGTCCCTTTTAGACCGGCATCGGAACTCATTTTTATCGGTTTGAGTTCCGGAGACGTACGTTTGGTCTTGCCAAGGGCCTAGACCATGCCAAAGGGCAGTGATATGTGAAATTAAATGCTTCCGCCAGGAATTGAACCTAGGACCTTCAGCTTAGTAGTAGTAGTGCGTGCACTCACCATTACCACTAGACTATCCGGTCCTGAAATTATCCCGAAAAATCAGAAACTTTATACCCGAAAAAAGACACTATAGCAGATTTAAAATTTGAAAACTTTGTCAATAAATTCAATATATAGCAAAAATGCTCCCGTGAAAAGTCATGCTTTTTAACGAGGGTAACAAGTGACCAAGAATTAAGATTTAGCAGATCGCTCCCGTGAAAAGTCATGCTTTTTAACGGGGGTAAAAAAGTTAAAAAGGAAAATCTAACTTATTTTGAAAAATCGCTGACGAGAAAAGTCGTGCTTTTAACGAGGGTAAAAAAAGTCGTTCCCGTGATAAAGTCATGCTTTTTAACGAGGGTAGATAGGTGGACAATAAAAGGAATATATAGCAGATCTGAACATTCGAAGTATAAGGCACAGGTCGAAACTAACATTTTCAGGAGCTAGTAGCTCAGTGGGTATGTTTCCATGGCCACCCGTTTCTAGGGGGTGGTTCGATTCAGGCGAGGGGCAATCTTAATTTCAAAAAAAATAAAAAAGTTTCAAAATGCCAAAACAATTTCAAAAATTTAAAAAAAATTCAAAAATTCAAAAAAAAATTTCAAAAAAAAATACTTAGGAAAATTTCAAAAATTCAAAAAATTCAAAAATTCAAAAATTCAAAAAATTCAAAAATTCAAACATTCAAAATTTCCAAAAAAGTTGAAGTATGAAACCTCGACGTAATTTCCCTTGATACTCAGGCAAAATGGTGCCCTCGTGGCTAATGCGTAGAACGAATTGAAGGTTGGATTGGAGCGGGACGAGCTGGGAGGCTGTCCCCGGGGGTTCACTGTGGGCATCACTTGAATGTGACCGTAAATCATGCCCCCCAATACCTTAGCCCTTCAAGGAATTCGCCAGCAGTAGTCATTGAGTAGGATCATGATAGAGTGATCCCCAAAGGAGTATCGGGTTGTCCTACGGTACAATCATACAAAAACTTGATAAAGGAAATGATGAACGATTGAACGATGAAGGCTTGAATGATTGAATTTCAAGTTGAAAAATGATACCTCGACGTAATTTCCCTTGATACTCAGGCAAAATGGTGCCCTCGTGACTAATGCGTAGAACGAATTGAAGGTTGAATTGGAGACGGTGGATTTCTAGGAATCCGCCCCGGGGTTCATGTTGGCCGCACTTAGATGTGCCCGTAAATCATGCCCCCCCAATACCTTAGCCCTTCAAGGAATTCGCCAGCAGTAGTCATTGAGTAGGATCACGATAGAATGATCCCCAAAGGAGTATCGGGTTGTCCTACGGTACAATCATACAAACTTGAAAAATTGAATGATGAATGATTGAATGATTGAATGATTGAATGATGAATTGAATGAATGAATGAAAAAATGAAACTTGGAAGAAAGAAACAAAAAAGAAAGAAGCAAGATGAAAGCTGGCACAACAAGGAACAAAAAATAAAAAACTCTCAACACCTCACTTCACATTTCATTTTTATTTTTTTGATTTTTTAATTTGTATTAAATGACAACAGTGAATACTACTTATGTCTCGCTAAAGACTTCGAACCCTCCAAAGGGGAGCGAAAAACGTCGAACAGAAGCCAAGCAAGCTTTGATTCAGTCAATGAAAGAAGAGAACTGTGAACTTGTCTCTGAATATGTCAGACACAATATCCCAGTCATCTATGTTCATGAAAGTGTTGAGTGGAGAATAAAACCAAAGTTGTGGAATCAATGAAACAGACCACACATGTCACAACGTCGACACTATACACAATCATTTGTGGAGAATGAACTGAGGAAGTACAACTGTGAGCTCGTTGGTGAGTACAAGCAGGTTCCTGTTCCTTCAGAGAAGAATTTGGGGTGTTTCTGATGTTCACAAAATTAACGCTGTTTTTTTTATTTGGATTTTTTTTGTTTTGCATATGAGGAGTTGGTCCAGTTAGTGCAAGTGTGAGACCTCGACGTAACGTTCCAAGATACTCAGGCAAAATGGTGCCCTCGTGACTGATGCGTAGAACGAATTGAAGGTTGGATTGGAGACGGATGATCGAAAGATTGTCCCCGGGGTTCATGTGGGCTTCACTTAAATGTGACCATAAATCATGCCCACCCAAGACTTATCCCTTCAAGGACTTCGCTATTCTCTGTGAGAGCGAAGCAGTCATTGAGAAGGATTGAGATAGATCGTCCCCAAAGGGGTATCGGGGTGTCCATAGGGAACTCACACAAGCATGAAAAGGAACGACTCAACGGCTATTTTTGTTTTTGGTGAAGAATGTCTATAGAAAAATAGAATACGCAGTTTTATACTCCAACATGAGATCAACAAGAAATTCGTAGTACTCCTTGATTATTTTTCCATTGATCGTCTCTGATGTCTCCATCTCAATTGATTCACCAGAACTGTCTTTGAACCAGATCTTCACTATGGACTGTCGAGTACTTAATTCCCACTTCTTTCGCTTCGCAATCTGTTCGTTGCAGAAAGCAACGTACGATTCATTGTGTGCATCAGTCTGGATCCAATCAGCGTGGATGGTGTAATTCTGAGGAATATCTTTGGAGATGATTGTGGATGTACTGCCAATTTCTTCCTTCACATGGATGAGTTTGCAATCAAGGAAGTGTATATATTTTTGTTTTCGGGAATTCACAAAATCATGAGGAAATTGAGCAGTGTGAGAATTCTGAATTGAGAAGTATCGTTTAACCATGGTTCTTTTAGCAAAATAAAAAATCAAAAACACTTTTATCATTAATACCCTCTCTTCACTTCTTCATATGCTTCTTGAG
>JARBJD010000266.1:0-104766 GCA_033064195.1 Blattamonas nauphoetae | reverse complement strand
GGAAGAATGAAGAATAGAGAATGATAAGATGAATCAATAATTTGAGAATTAGGAGAAGTATCAAAAATAACAGAAGTAGGAGAAGATGAAACAGAAGTCGGAATGCAAGAGTAACAAAAGAAGTAATAGACTGAAGTCCCGAACTCAACTCATTCTCGTCCTGCCTCTCCACTTCTTCCTTCTCTACACCTTCCGCTCCCTCTTATCCACCCCGCTTCTCATGAAAACGTAAGAGAAAAGAAAAAGAAGATGAGTTAACACAAACTGGGGCACCGGTCAAGGAGGTTTCGGAACGTAAAACCAAGATATTCTTTGAGACCGGTGATAATAACCCTAAAGTAAGAATGACTGTCTGGGAAGACAGTATGCCTACAAGTCAGAGAAAAGGTCACTATGGAAAAGAGACATACTGGGGAAGTAATGAAAGGTATTACTTTCATTACTGGGAAACTTTTCGAAATGCGAAGTGAAAACGCACGAAGTTCATCCGAAGAGCGGATGGGGTGTTTGAGGTGATGTGAAACACAATTCGTTAAAACTCCGAATCTGGAGTCGCAGCAGTTTTACCATGCTGCTCAGCAAAGAAACAATATGAAACTTTCTTCCCTAAAACAGGGGTTTTCAGAAGAAAGGAAGTAACTGAGAACATACTGGTTCCTAAAATGAGGACCAGTATCAGAGAAAACAGTGATGTGAGTTTTGGAACTATATGAATCAAGAGCAAATAAATCGGTTAGACATTCCTGAACAAAACGGTGGTCGTGAAAGAACAGGGGAAATAAAGTTGTGATATGATTTGGTGATAACAGAATTCTGTGAGGTGAAACAAGTGATACATAAATGAGAAACTTGTGTCTGTGAATAAAAAATCGTGTTCGATTTGGTCGTTTGCAAGAGGCAAACGCCAATTTTCTTTAAATCCATCACGATAACTAAAGAGTTATCGTCGATGTGAGGTGCAGTAATTGTAATAATTTCTTTGTTTTTCTGCCATTTCTTTGTGTTTTTATTGTTTCTAATTCTTTTTCTTTTCTGTTAATTTGTTGTTTGTTTCTTGTTTTTGTAGATGTTTGCCCTCGCTCACAAATTGAGCAAAGGTCTGTTCTTTTGTTGCTTTTTAGAAAATTTGTTTTTACAAAATGAAGAATAGGACATTTTGGTTTTGCCATCTTGAACCAATTTCTGATGAAGGTCCTTCTTTGTTGAGGAGAGGAGCCTTGGTTCTAGTTTTGGTTTGATATTTGTTGAGGTATTTGGAGATATGGTTTGGTGTTGCGAGTTCGAATGATTCAGAAGGAAGTCCTCGTCGTCTTTGTCGAGCGAGTCAAGGACCGAAGGTTCTGTTTGAGAGATAATAAAACAATGAGAATAAAGAGGGCAAACTGTTTTTCTTTTTTACTGAGTTTCGACTGTGATTCACAGCTTGGGATGTATTGTCCATGATGGCTTTCATCAGGACTTCATCTTCCTCTATGTTAATTTTCTGTTGGTGATTATGGAAAAGAAAAGGAAAATTAAACCTGTTTCTGAGGCCGGTCTCCGACGAGTTGGTGCTCTCGGTCTTCCATTTATTGTGTCGAAGCGGGAGTGTGCGTAGTAGAAGCCTCCCTCTTCGACACGGAAGCCGAAGGTTTGTGTTTCGTGGAGACTACATACCTGCGAAACACACTGCATCAACCTAACCTTGTCATCATTATTCCTCATTTCTGTTGTACAAATGAGATAGTGATGACAATAATGAAGTGAATTTTGCTAAAGTGAAAAGAATGAGAGAAAAGAGATACAAACTGTTATAATGAGCTTGTACAATCTGCCTAATTGGTATCAGTTCCCGACGACTATCCAGAGCTCGGATGAGAGGAGCTGCTGGATAGTCACTATGCTGTTTCAAGAGAAGGTCATAAATCGCCTTCCCGTGGGTACTTGTTGTCGAATCTGATTTTGAGAGGTATTCTTGCATCCTGAAGGAAATTCTTGATGGGATAGTTAGTTTTAGGTTTCTAGAGAAAATGTGTTGGGATGCGACACAAAGAGACAACAAAGGTCTCAATCAACCCACAAGTCAGTTTCGTTCATATGTTCAACCACATCAGCTCTGTAAATCAACCTCGCATTGTCCTCTTCCCACCTCCAATCCATCTCGAACGACCTCTTCCCACCTCCAATCGACTCGCCCTCTTCCCACCTCCAAATCGATTGCCTCTCCCATTCCCTCTTCCCACCTCCAATCAACCTGCCCATCCTCTCCATCCCTTCCCCCTCCAATCAACCTCATTATGCCCACTCTTCCCTCCAATCAACCTCATTATGCCCACTCTTCCCCTCCAATCAACCTCATTATGCCCACTCTTCCTCCAATCAACCTCATTATGCCCACTCTTCCCCCTCCAATCATGCCCACTCTTCCCCCTCCAACCTCATTATGCCCACTCTTCCCCTCCAATCAACCTCATTATGCCCACTCTTCCCTCCAATCAACTCTAACCTCATTATGCCCACTCTTCCCTCCAATCAACCTCATTATGCCCACTCTTCCCCTCCAATCGACCCTCATTATGCCCACTCTTCCCTCCAATCAACCTCATTATGCCCACTCTTCCCTCCAATCAACCTCATTATGCCCACTCTTCCCCTCCAATCGACCTCATTATGCCCACTCTTCCTCCAATCAACCTCATTATGCCCACTCTTCCCTCCAATCAACCTCATTATGCCCACTCTTCCCTCCAATCAACCTCATTATGCCCACTCTTCCCTCCAATCGACCTGAATGTACCCACCTCACCTCTCCAACAGCCCTCACCCTCTTCATAACAACGTTTCGTCTTTCTCGATTTCACATTCCATTCAGAGCCGTCTTCCACTATTTCACACCGATATAACCCACTATTTCACACCGGTAAAACCCAAACCTCAATTTGATGGGATTTCCTCCGTCAACATCATTCTCGACTCTGACGTCGCTCAACATGCATTCCACCTGTATGATCCAGCCAGTCCTCGTCTTTTCGACAACAGCGAACAGAAAAATAAGAAACACAGAACGAAAGTTTGCTTATGACCCAGGAAGACGTCAATTTCATCCCAGTAAAACATCTTTTATTACAGCGCTTCCTGTCGTATTTCCATCCGCTCCCTGAGCACATTCGCGCATTAGTCCAAATTGTTAGAATCAGCTCCCACAAACCCTTTCATTTTCATTCCTTCGAAACCGATGAAATGGATCATTCCCACCGCCACTGTCCTGCGGAAAGAACGCTTCCCATCCCCAGTATCATCACCCAATGATGTAGAGGGACATGAATTCGGCTTTTCTTTGCCAACACGCAGACAGCCCTGCCACTGATGATCCATTTCACAGCTTCCTCGTCAAGCTTCCTTCTCACCCATCTTTCGCAGACAAAGGGAATCACATTGTCCTCGCTTTTATTTCCGTCGATTTAGCAGCCGTCTGTTATCAACCCTCCTGTCTACTGCAGCATTTCACCTGCATTCATCTCAACACATCAGCAAACCCCATCGCCAGCCATCCTTCTCGACCCCAACCTCTCCCAAACCCCAACCCTCTGCACTCTGCCGTATTCTCCCTTCGCAAGCTGAATGGCAGTCGACTCTCTCCGACAGAGTCGGAGATTATTGATGGAGAAGCCCCAGGCACCAAAACACCTCTGCTCAGCTTGGAACGAAAGCGATTGAACAGCAGCGTCCACACACAACCAACAGAAGGGGATCATTCTCAACAGGAAGACCGGATACTCCCAGTATGGATCACATTCCCTGACAATCTTAATACCGTCACTACGAAAATGCAGAACAGAAGAACATCTTTTCTGATCATTTAGATCTGGAATACCGACTCTTCAGGAACCAAGAAAGCTAAGATTGATCTGCTCGTCATTCGCCTCTGAAGGATAAGATGATGAAACCCAAACCGGCTTATTGCAACATACAGACCATACTCACTCATTTAATAAGTTGAAAGTCGGAAATCACCATCGTTTTACGTCTCACACAACAAGAATCAATCGACCATCATTTCTTGGAAACAGTTTCAGTTACAACACGTTTGAACGACATCATCGCTAAATTCTTTCAATTACATGATGAATAAGAGCCGTTTATCGCCTCACTATTGTGTTAGCCGGAGATGGAACTTGTTCGGAGAAAAGGAGATTTTGGGCAGCAATCAGGTGAAATGACTGACACTACCATGATATGAAGAATTCGGGAAAATGAGAAACAGTTGAGACTTGGTTGTTATTGAACGAGAGACTTCCAGAATCCTCGCTTTTCTCTAAGCTGTGTGTGGTTCGAAGTCAGGTGTCATCTGGACGCTGGAAAGGATAATTTTGTGCAATTGGATCATGGATGCATTTGTAATGTTCAAGTTAGGGCATTCAAGTCCGCGAACGAGGACAGAGAGAGTGTTTTGTTCGATGAGGTGTTTACTCTAGTCTGTGGTTCCTTGTAACATGTCACGTCGCTACAAATGTATCCTCAACACTATCCACTTGGAATCTTCCAATTTCTCGATCTGCGATCTGTTCAATCCTTCTTTAGAATCGTGGAAATCGCATTGGGACTGTCGTCAGCGACAATTTGAACCAGCAAGCAGCAACTGTGCCCAAACTCGCCCAATAATTCAGATCGAAGAATTTTGGCAAGAGTATTGTATATCCTATTAACGAAAACAGCCGACTTCTTGATTTGAAGAAGCGTTTGGATATCTTGATGACCAAACTCAATGGCCACAGAGTCGACTGCGCTTAGAGAGCTGATTTAATCTGGTTGACTGGATCCATGAATATTACTCAGCTTCATTGATGCATTCAGGCGTGTTGGAGTGCGATGGGTGTTTGGGATGTGGCAGACACTTGTGTCTTCTGTTTTATTTTCTGTGCCAAAGGAGTCTGTGGCTTTGATGATGTAGCAGTGGGCGTGGTTTTAGCTTTGGTCAACCAACTGATGACGTTTGTTGTGGAATGGATGAAGACGATGGGAGAGAAAATGGTCAATAAGATGAAGTGGAAAGCAGACTTTTGAGCTGGCAAATGACGTTGTTGTCGTAAAAGTGTTCTTGTTGGAGATCATTCAGTGCGGACAGCTGCGATCCTGCGTCAGGATGTTGATTGTAGACTCTCCGATCTGCGACCGAAAGAACGACAAATAATGAACGAACATAACAGAGAAACAGCGTGAATTATCAAGAATTCCATATTAAGAATATATCCCATGTGGTCGGGCTGTTACCTGGTTTGAATGATAGGCTTCGCTGAAAATCTCCAGAACATAGACTCTGTTCAGATATGTTGTCAGTAGGGATGTGTGGATATGCTTGGATAAGCTGAGATGAAAGGACAAGTTAGTAGTCGACATAAAAGAAGTTTGATGTGACGGACTACAAAATAGAGATATGCGAATAGGAAGCTCCTTCTCTGACTCCATCTGGTACGTCAGACCCTCTGAGCGCAGGTAGATGCTCTGCTGCATCTTAAGCCCGATGATGTCGTCGAAGATGAGGATGAAGCCCACTTTCAGCTTGATCGCCCCGAATTCCGTGTCGATTTGAGCAGATGCAGTCTACAATCATGAGTGCATAAGAAATGAATCGAAGAATGCACAGAAACAAGATAAACGAAGAAAGAAAGCTGAAACCAGGTGAGATATGTTTAAGGGGTTGGATCGATTAGAAGCAAGTTAAAATGTGAAAAATTAATACGCACCAAATGAAGAAGGGAAAGCACCTTGATTAAGGATGCTTTTTCTTCTTGAGTTCGGGGTGAATGTCAAGGATTTGCTTCTTCTTCCGTTCTTCTTGTTTTCTGTAGAACTCCTCCATGTCCGTCTTGAATCGCTTCCTCTCACGCTCCTTCTTATCGTTTTATTTGACAAGGCTGAGCATATCCTCTTACATTTTCTGAAAAAGGGAAATGAATTTGAGGAAGAGAAAGTAAGTCACCTCGTCCTCTTTGATCGATCTGCGCACCATTCTCGGGACCGCACTGACAGACAGCGCAATCGCCGCACGGACTGCCAGAAACAAGTTCTCCAGTGCCAACGCAGCAAGAAACTGGATGAAGAAAACAAACGCTGCGTTGTCGCAGTGGTTGGAGTGTAGCCTCCCGTGAAGAGGTCGGTCAGCTTGGCGCGGAAACAGTAATACAGCTCGAGTGTGGTGAGCGGGATGGAGGCCCAGATGATCGTCGTGATCGACGTTTCCATCCACGACGTGTTTGGGCGAGTCGACGGGATCGGGTGTTGCTTTGTGTTGAGCAGCTTGTACCGCGCGGAGAGGGTGTCGAGCACGCCGCTGATGAGAGCCACGAGGGACGAGAGGGGCGAGATCGGAGTGAAGAAGGCGATCTGCAGGATGTAGTTCAGCTTGTCCAGATACTGCTGCACGTAATCGTACTTGCCCTTCGACTGCTCAAACTCGACTTCCGACATGCGTTTGTTGTACTCGTTCTCGTACTCCCTGAACTCCCTCCGCTTCTCCCGCAGCTCCAGCATCAGCTCGCGTGGCACCACAGTCATTTTGGTGGACTGCCTGACCTTCTTCTTCTACTTTTCTTTCTTCCCCTTCCGCCCCCGCACGTCGTCTGCTGTCTCCATTGTGTTCAGCCTGCTTTGTGTCTGGCTATACAGGTCTTGGCTCATCAGGTCCATACCGGGTGTTGGGGTGTTGAAGCGCGACTGGTCGTCGTCCAAGTTCTTCACAGCGCCCTCTTCTTCCGTTCGTAGTGTCGTGTTTGTGCTCGTCTCCTCCACACAGGGACACTCCCGATCAGATTGCCAATGACAGTGTGTCCGAGCTCCCTCTTCAGGAACTGGAGGATGAGGAGGATGTTCGCACGAAGAGTGAGCTGCTTGAAGAGCTCGTCCTCGTTGGACGCTCTTCCCAGATCGGCTCTGGGCAAGATGATGAAGAACGAGAACGACGAGTTCACCAGCAGAAACACAACCATCTTCATCGTATACCACAATTCGTGCTTTTCCGACCGTTTGTGATTCTCAAACTCGGTCAGCCACACCGCCACTCGTCCATACAGTGACCACAGTACCATCTGCAGCACTCCGTTGATCAGGCCAGGCTTGCATCGGACGAGGAACAGTACAGCCTCCGAATCGGCCTGGACATGAAATGTGCTGACAAGGTCTGCCTCGTAGAACACAGTCGCCCACTGCCCCGCAATCGAGAGAGCGAGGAAGATGGCACTGACGATCCAGCTTACCACTGTCCGACACACTTTGAGTCGGGTGGGGTAGACACGTTCGGTGTGGCCGGTGATGTCTGAGAACTGCATCTTCCGATGAACACGGGTCGGATCATGTCTGGCTCGGTTGGTTTGAGGGAGTTTGTGTCGTACAGGCTGCGCGCGTTCTTTCGGCGCCAGAGACGGTCGAAAATGGAAGACCGGACGAAGATGATGACAACATCGACGAGCTACGCAATTGTTCGTGCAGTGCCTGTCCTGTCCACCTGGTCGAGGACGAAGACGACGATCCCAACCAATGCGAGGATGGAGAGTGACTTGATGAGGTATTCGTTGAACGCGAACTGTGCTGCAACCCTCTCAACCGAAATAGCTGGCAAGTGCATTGGGTGGCGTTCCTAGCCCGAACTTGTACCACTTCCACACCGACTTGAGGGATGAGGCTGTCCCCAAAGGGAATGTCTCCAAATTTATCGTCGTTGGTAACCTCTATGGAAGTGAGGAGCGACCAGGCAAGTCACTTTCGCTCGGAAGGGTAGAAAAACACATTTGGCCGATCAATCCCCGGAAAATCTTTTCTGTGCTGAACGGTGAATTCGATGATGCCGGTGTCATCTTCGTTCGTGACGAACTCTTCTTTGAGAACCTTTTGATGTGGAGACGTTCCGCTTCGATACACAAGGCCTCAAATATGGCAGAAATTCGAAGAAGAATGTTCTTTCCGTCAACGCTCTTCTGTTCGTCGAAAGCGATTCTTCGGTCTGCGAGCTTGGTCATGATGAGCTGCTTGACTTTCTCAATGTCTTTGCTGGTCTTCTGCTTCGACTTGGAAAAGAGTGCCACCTCGTTGACATCATCGTTGTTTTCAGTTTGTGCGACCTCTGCCATTTCAGCCTCTTTTACTGCTTTTTCGTACTTTTGGTCTGTTGGTGTTCTCGTCGTTCTCTCGACTGTTCCAGCCGGATCTGTGCAATCTCGTCGTCAACCAAGTCTCCAGCACTTTTGTTAGCATCGCATTCGAGGTTCTCCGGGAGGTCTACCACTTTTAGCACAGACGTTCGAGCAGGCGCTTGATAACGTGTCTGTCTTCGGTTTTTTCTTTAGATTTTTTCTTCTGGATATTCGAGATGAGAATGGATGTGATGAGTGAGAGAATGCGGGGTAGAGAACAGAAGATTCCATACGGCTGCCTCTTCAAGGATTTTTGTCTCTTTCTCTTTGAACGATGGATGCTCTGTATTTTCAAAGACCAACATATAGTCAACAATCTCAATTGGCTGTGAAGCTTCGTGGAGTTTGAGAAGATCCTTCAGCTCGACATCGTCTGCATTGGTGAGAGCCTTCGGGAACGGGTGGTTAGCGTGTGTGAGATTGGAAGAGCAAAAATGAATGAATGGAAAATAATGAAGACCGAGAGATAAAAACTTTGACGACGAGTGGAAGGGTTCGAAGGGTATCAATCCAGAGATGACCATATTTGGCCTCCTTTTTATGATTCACTTCATGACCAGATCCATAGTGACCTAAGTCAGATATGGACAATAAGCAATGCGTAACAAAGACAGACCTGGGATGATATGAATGGTGGACGATTGGGTACCCTAAAATCTGAGATTGAAGTGAGATGACGAAATATATAGAACAGACTGTTTCCAGGATACTGATGGCCAATTAATTCATGACAAAACTGCAGTAGACAGACAGCGAAATCGGAAAACACCCTTTTCAGGAATCCTCGGACATAACATCACGATTATGGTTCGATCACACTACATTTGTCAATAGAACAGACTTGGAGATCAAAACATCAAGAATCTCAATTAAGAAAAACATACAATCTCAATTCGTGAAGGATTTACGGATTTTCGGAAATTCTCATTTTAAGGATGTGAGCTATGATGTCAAAAATATTGTCCCATCTCGACAAAATGTGCACATGTTTTGCGAAAAATAAGACAGACCATCTTTTTTGTCACTATCTGTCCATCTAGGTATTCTAAAACGAGAGGTGAGTCAGGGGTGGAAAGTGGTCAGGAGAGGAAAATCAGTATTGTGGGCGAGGGTATCCAGTCGATCAGTCATCTTTTTGAAACACCTGATCAACTTTTTGGAAAGGACTGTAACTCTTTTAAGAATCTCGTTTAAGGGACTGATCATCCCACGTTCATCCGCTGTCGCTGTTTCAATGATATCATGACTTCTTCTCTACAAAATGCGTTTCGTTCACTGTTTCTCGAAAACAATACAACAGTCTGTGTTTCTCTCGTGACACATTCATCCAGGAACTGATTTGTCTCTTCATTGAATTGGTAGTGGCTCAAATTCTTGTGAAAACAAGCCTATCAGAATGTAGTGAAATGAATACAGAGGATATTATTGTGACTCCACAATTTCATGTTGGAATAAGTGAGTAGTTCACCTTCTGATTTTCAATTTTGTTTTCAGAGATTGATCCATCAGATTGGGATGCCGTTCACAAAAGAATATCCAGACCATCGACATTCTCCGTCGATCTGCTGGAATCTCCTTCACTAACTTCTGTTCTCTGGGAATTATCGCGTGAAATGACATCGATTGTTCGTTCAGTGATCTCAGCAGAATCGACACTTGATCCGACATGGATCACCATGCCACAGCATCTCTATCATTTCATTCTCGCAATGATAGAGTTCTCAGAGCACTGTCCGTCGAGTTTGAAGAGTCTCCATCATCCGCTCTTCGTTTGTGGATTTCGGAATCTGGAAATCGAAATCACCTCCAACACAACAAATTCAGTTGGAATACTCGATGATTTATCTGATGCTCGCCGATTCACACTCAGATTCGTCTCGCCTGGACATCCTGACAACGATTGGATTTTTCAACAAACCAAGGCTTCTCTTCAGGGAGATCGGTCCAAGTAAGTTTATAATGGGGTCGGTCCACGAATGAACCAACCAAAAATGATCACTTCGCTATTGGAAGTTTAAATACTTACTTTATTCCAATCACCTAGGTAAAAACCAAAAGGTGATGGAGACTGTCGAAAGCGACGGGAAGGAAGCAAAAAATGTCTCAATGGTCTGATCGCAGAAAATCCTCAACGAGGAACAAAAAACTGCGCCAGTTGCCAGAACAGAGTCCAAAGGAACTCGATAAAGCATCTGCTCTCCTCGCGGCTTGTGGAAGCAGGGACAATAAGAGAAGCCTTGGTTTGTTGAAAGCACCGCCCCTTCGGTAGGTGCATTCCAAACCTTCGGCTTCTCTTCAGGGAGTCTTGAAAGAACACAAAAGAAAACATAATGAATGAAATGAAGGAAGGACATATCCGTGTCGTGTTGCTTGTTGAGTGAAATCTCGTCAACAGAGGGGACCGTGATTCCCCTTTAGGGGCTGCCATCAGGTCGCGGGAGATGCAGAGTTGTCCGTTCGGAAGATGACAGAACAGGACATGTGCCCTTCATTAACCTCAAATGGATTCTACACGATGGTTGGTGGGTCATCGACGTAAGGGGCAACTTTTCACGCTCGCGTGAGCGGAAACACTGATCAGGCTTCTCTGGTTGCACATCTGAGAGAGGTACTATTCCGCGCAACGAGGAAGAAGCGGACGACTTGTGGCTGAGGACTGTCGTGAAAAGTGATCTTGCTTCAATAGATTCTGAGCTCGTAGTTTCGCACAAGCTGGGCTCGTCCCCTTGATACAGAACCGGGTGAACATTCAGCACTCACTATGAGTGGGAGATTCACAATGAGCAGTATTCCCATCGAGGATATAGTGAAGATGAGGTGCGCATTCGATCAGTGATATTAGGATCTTGCCAGGCGGTATGTTCGTTCCCAATGTGGGAGGTCCAGTGCTGACAGAGAAGAAGCTCGTTCGATCAGTGATATTGGTGTCATGCCAGACAGAATGCTCGTTCCCAATGCGGAGGTCCAGCGCTGACAGAGAAGAAGCTCGTTCGATCAGTGATATTGGTTTCGTGCCAGGCGGTATGCTCGTTCCCAATGAGGGAGGTCCAGCGCTGACAGAGAAGACGCTCATTCGAACACTGAAGTTCGTGTCATGCCAGGCGGTATGCTCGTTCCCAATGAGGGAGGTCCAGCGCTGACAGAGAAGACGCTCATTCGAACACTGAAGTTCGTGTCATGCCAGGCGGTATGCTCGTTCCCAATGAGGGAGGTCCAGCGCTGACAGAGAAGACGCTCATTCGAACACTGAAGTTCGTGTCATGCCAGGCGGTATGCTCGTTCCCAATGAGGGAGGTCCAGCGCTGACAGAGAAAGGGGGGTACATTCCCTCCAACTCTTGCTTCGGGGATTCAATTCTTCAGCGACCAACGCCCAGTTTTCCGGTTTTTCCAGCATTGATCCACACGAGGAGTAGTCTCGGATATGAAAACATCCTTCCCTTGGAGTCGATGATGTCATCTAAAATCGCAGCTGGATGGTTTCTTCTGTTGAGCAAGGAGTCACAGCGTTTGAATCGCTTGGGAAGCCGATAAAGGCCAGACACATCTCTTTGGAGAGGCATGCTTCTTTCCTTGTGATAAAAACGCTCACATTCACCGCGATCGCCACTGCTGACGACTGTGATGTAAGGTAACCTTGTGATGTGTCGAAGATGAGAGCGAAGCCTGTCCGAGTTTCTGACTCCGTAGGTGATGACAAGACCAAGATGTGAAAACAGTGTCTCGTGTTGGCCGAGATCCCCAGGATGAGCTTGTTGTCTTAAGGTGGAATGGAGCCTCATTTCATAGCTTCGATTGAGCAATAGTCATGCCCATGCGCCTCCCAGCAAGGATTTCGGATCGAGTTCGAGTTCTGGTGGAGCGTTCGTCAATATTCATCCGGAGAGGACAATCTGTGATGGTGACGGACGATATATTCCTCCTTCCTTGCACCAAAGATGGTGGAATAAAGGCGTGGCCCTAAAGCGAATTGAGTATTCCTCCTGCACTGAGGATCGGAGCCGCCAAAGCCATTGGTGCCCTGATTAGATCGCTGATAGGTGAAGAGGGCAGAGTATCCTCCGAGAGGAGCTCGGAATGGACAACGGTTCCATCCGCTACCTCCTTGTTCTCAAACGATCGTCTGACTAGCTGTGCTTGGTGCCAGAGTTGTGTAATGCGCTGATCTCCTCTCTGCGCTGAGCTCAGTGGCCTTCGGTTGATATTTCGCTTTGGGTATTGTTCCATAATGTGTTTTTGTATTGAATTGTGGTGGAAGAGAGAGGATTCGCTGTTGTTGTGAGTGAGGGAGAGTCGAGGAAGGACGAGTTCGAGCAGATGAAGGAAGATGCCCAGTTTGTGTCGCAGAACACAATTCCCGATGTGGCTCCGCAAGTGCTGGCAATCTCACATCTCTCCAGCTCCCACTCTCCAAAAGAGCGAGCAGGAAGGAGGAGCTGGTCGGTTGGCGTTGGGAGTGAGATGTTCGCAAAAGAAGAACGGCTCGTCTGCACAAACTGTGTGGATGATGAAGCGAGGAGCGGTTCTTCACCCGACACTTGGAAGTTGGAAAAGTGAGAATCGGAGATGGAGAAAGAGGAATGGCCGACAGAGCGAACCAGCGATTTCGGTGAAAAGAAGGAGTTTGGGCAGGAGATTGAGAATGACACGAGAGCAAGTGTGCTTGACGAAAGAACAAACACACAATCATTTCCAAATCTTCCTTCGAGTTTCATCTGTGTGAGTGATGCAAACGAGTTTTCTGATAGTCCCGTGTTAAACCCGGACATGTTGTTTAAACCGAACGAGGCCCATTTCAGACACATTTTGTATTTTATCATCCATTTCTTGAAATCTTTTGTCTTGTCACTGCTCATTCGATTGAATGGAGATGAATATGGGATAAAATTCAAAATCAAGTGTTCTATGTGCTTCATAGATCATTTTCTTCACTATATCCGTTCACAGCCACCGATTCCTATGCGATTACATCTCGATCTCCGCACATTCTTCTTTTTCAAGGGTAAAACACAGTCAGTTGGGCAAAAATTTGACAAATTAGACACTTTGGTTTGATCAATCTGAGATGCTTTAATCGGAGGTGTAATGTGTCTCAATTGTCTTCCATCACATTTTTCGACTCATTGAACCACTTTTTTTGGATTAGATCTCTAGGATGGAGGTGTTGGGAATGGGTTGTGAAAAAAGAAATCCATCCTCTATCTTCTTTGGTGTCGTCCATTCGGCCTCCAAAATTGACCATAGTTAGATAAATCCTGACTAAAATGATTCATGATACACATCTCACTTCTACACAATGTAGAACCTCTCAAAGAAAGAGACGAAAACCAATGCCAGAAAACAGCGGCTCCCAAGAGAATCTGAGCCAATTCTTGGATTGAAAAGGCCTTGTAAACATTTCTTCACTCACTTCACTCGATTTCATGAATAAAAAAGTTCTCCGGTTTTTGTGAAAAAGAAACTACTGTCTAAATTGTCAAAATTTTGCCCAGTTTTTCCTTTATGTTGTCAGCTTCTGACTAGATTCTTCTCAACCTAACTAATCTGTTACAGCTTCAAAAAGGCATTTATAAGGCTCTACTCGATCACTTTTCAATGTCTAGATGGTATCAAGTGACTTGCCGACACTCCGATCCTCAATGAACAAGAAGCACACAAGAATCATCTTGGGTTGAAATTGCTGAATGACAGCGTTGTACCCAGTGCTCTCATTCATGTCAAACATCCTTTTGGCGGATATAGATCGTCGACATTGGATTGGAGGCGACTGTTTTCGCGATCGATCGTTGCGGATGAAATATACAACAAAATGCGGACACACATTGATTCGGTGCGATAAAACGATATGTATTTCAACCAGTCCAACAGCAGAATCAATGAAATGCTCACAGTAGAGACTTCAGTCCACACGAAAAGAAACGAGCAGCAAAACGAAAAGATGAATCATTGTTCGCTCTTCCGAGTGATCAAGGACGCCTGTTCATACTAGAAAACAATGTGGTTACATTTCGACGACAGTCATCAGCTACATTACAACCGCGGAGAGAATCAGAAGAAAAACGACATTCACACCAATCTAAACTGGATAAATGATTTAAATTTGTTCACTTCACAACTCTTTGAATTCATTCCTTCAATTTCATGCAAATCAAGGTGTCAATTGAACAAAAGCACGAGTCAATGGTCTGATCAAAGCTAACTTGTCGAAAAAGGGGAATTTAGATTAATGATGAGCAACGGACGGACAAAACGTCGTTCTCCTCGGACATCGGACAGAGCACAAGTCCAAGCAAAAAAGAAGTGTTTCATGTGACCCAAAGAGCTGTTCAATCCTCAAATTTATATCATCAATGCGTCTAAAATGATGTAATTATCCAGATTTTGTGATTTAAACTGAGAAAAAAACACGTACTGAGAATTCGGACAAAATGACCCATTAATTGCAGAAATGTCCAAGCTTGTCCGATCTTGGACATCCGCTCTTTTGTTGAAAAACGGAATCATCTAAATTTCTTCACCATCGAATGATGATCAGTTGAAAACGGACAAAACTGTCCTGTCCTGGACATGTCCGGATCGTCCTCCCCATCTCAATTTGTCTTCGTCGTACATTTTCTCTCAGAGCCAATTCCATCACAATTTGAATGTCGATGATCGGTCAAAACCTCTTTTGTCTTGCTCTCAATCATTTTTTATTTGCATTGAATGAAAATAAGCGGAGATCTTCTCGATTCAATATTCACTCTTCTCCATGCTATCTTTGACATTCAATTGCATTGAAACCTGAAAAATTCACACAATAGGTTTGCCTCTCCATTGTTTTGACATCTTAATCGCATATTTCTCTTCTTTAGTCGATAAATACTGCTCCACTCCTCCAAACAAGCCGGAATTCCGATTTATCAAAGATCATGAGGAATCTGATGACTGTTTTGCCTTAGAACCTTGATTACACATCCTCTCTCAACGATTTAATCATGTCTCTTTTCTACCTCACTCCGACGGACGAATCACACGAAAGTTTTTCTCTGATCGTCTCTTTCGATCTTGTAGACTGTGTTACGTTCCGTGAAGAAGTGGCCGAACATTATAGTCCCATACCCTTCAAAGAAGACGACTCGAGATTCGAAATGACCTTCGCTCGCCGTAAACGACGGCCAACACCACACCCGGACTCGTCGCATCGAAGGCGGGATCTGTCGTCGGATGGGACTGTGCCCTCACCATCTTTCGAGAATGAGGACTCGATGTTGGATCAGCTGAACAATCCGATGTATTCTCTTCGCAGGACCCTCTCACTAAACGGCAGAAAGAGCTGATCGTTTCAATCTGCTTCGAAAACCAGAACCAGAAGGAGGATAACATGAATATTGAAGAGACTGTTGCTGATCTCAGAATGGAGATCGAGCAATTGAAACATGAAGCTCGCATTGCGAAAACTGAACGAGTCGCAGTGAAAGAGGATTTCGACGAGAAGCCAACGAAAGAGGAGCGGATGCGAGAGCGAGATCATCAGATGAAGCAGAAAGAGAAGACAATGGCTGAGGGAGGAAGGAATTGGAGAAGTTGAAGAATGAGAACAGGTCACACCGTTCGTCGCCTCTCTCCTCTCGAACAGGCAAGCTCAGTGCTGATCAGGAATCGAACCAGAAGAAAGAATCACAAACCAATGCTCAATTTGGGATGCTCGTCGAAGATTTGGAGCGGACATCACAACAACTCCACAGAGCCAGAACAGAAATCAGTCAGCTTGTCGAAAAGAACGAGAAAGGGCAGCGAGAGAAAGCAAATCTGAAGAAAACAAACTCGCATCAGGAGACGCAGATCCTGTCCATGCAGGGCGAGAACGCTCAACAGAAGAAGGCGGAACTAGAGACGGAGTTTGAGATGGTGAAGAAAGAGAAGAGAGAGCTGAAGGAGAAAGCTCGTGCTTTTGACAGGAACAAGGTCACACCAGAAACAGGACAACACTTGGTCACTCTGCACAACACGAATAGCGCTCTGAAGCAGACCATCCAACAACTTGAAGAAACAAACAGAGATCTTGAAGAGAACAACGAAGGACTGCAGGAGAAAGTGAACAAGCTGACGAAACAACAAGACGCGCTGCAGAAGCAGGACGACATCATTCAGGAGACAATCCTCAAGCTGTCGACCATCATGCGACAGGATGCCGACGAGAAAGGGTTGTTTGAGGATAGATTGTTGTTCGATGACGATTCGCACTCGTCGAGTCTGAATTCGCGAGACAGAAAGAAGAGGAAGAAGCAGAAGAAAGCTGTCTGGATCTCGAAGGACGAGGACATCCGTGAAATCCATTCGGACGATCTGGATTTGGGTGATTTGGACTACGCGGAGACGACAGTTCTGACCAACCTACTGGACAAGAATCACAGTCAGATTGTGGAAGAGACACAGCAGCGGAACGAAGCGTATCTTGAGACGTCAGGAAGAAAGTTTGGACGATCAAGAACACTCTCGCACAGTGCTCATCTCACCCACTCGCTCAGATCTGCCAACAGAACTCGGTCATCCAAACGTGGCAGAAGCAGCAGGATCTCCTCCTTTCAGAGCGGGACAGAGAGTTGAAAGAGAAGGACGATATTCACGCGGCCATCCAACAAGAGACCCTCCTCACTCTGCTTGAGAAGCAGGACAAGATCGAAGACATCAACATTCAGCGGCAAAGAAACATCGTCACGAACGACCAGCTCGAGTCAAGTGTTGCCGAAGGTGCATCTTGACAACCCCTCAACAGCCCACTCCATCTGTCCCCTCAGGCACACGAGCCACCGATGGCTCTTAGACCAGCAAAGAACGAGCTTGTGAGGCCGTACGCGTCGGAGTTTCATTCGCTGATCAACCAAATCAACAAAAACAAACAGAGATTCCCAAATCTGTCGCAGACGGAACATGACGTGATGATCAACCTCCTCTCGTCCTTCTTCGGCCTCCTCCTCCCGCCCTCGCTCATCCAATCGTTCACTGCGAACACCTTCCCAACACTCGACACAGCCAAGTTGAACGACACAATCTTCGACTCGCCGTACGTCTCGCAGTTGGTGGAATGTCAGATCATTCCAGTCCATACTTCCCTTCTCCACAGCCGATCCACACACATTCTGGACCACACTTCACTCACACTCATTCCACGACCATCTGCTCTCAACTTGTTCGTGCAGAGCGCTGGAGTCTCCTCGCTCGTTCAAATCGTCCTCAACTTGACTTCTCTCTCCGACCCCAACCAGTTCGACGCGAATGTCATCCAGTCTGCCTTGTCCTCTCCCCAATCCTTCGTGTCTGCCATGTCAATGTCTCGCTTCTTCAGAATTTCATATTGCGAATAGGCTCTCAAAGATAGTTGTTTGGAAATGTCAATTCTTTGATCAAAGACTGCAAGACGTTGGATCCCATCTTCTTTCTCTTCCTTCCTTTCCTCTCTCTCATCATTCACATCCTGTTCAAGTCTTCCATCATCATTTTCTCTTTCAACTTCGAGTCATGAGCACAGGTCGATTTCGAACTGTTTACAGAAGAAACACATTACAGTACTGTCTGAAGAACAACATATTATTCATGTTAAGAGATTAAATTCTTGAGTTTAGTCAATTCTCACCTGTCAACGTAGATCATGCCCTTCTTCAAAACTTACCAGTGGGGGTCTCCTAATTAGGCGCTGTCCGAGGACGGACAGCGCCTCACCTTGTCCGGACAATTGCTCCTCCCTAATTTAGATGTCCCAATCAACTGGAACATTGAAGGTTACGATGTTAAGTTGTCCTGTCCTCCTCGCTTTTTGTCCTCCCTCCCTTGTTTCTTGTCCGATTCTGAAATTGAGCGAAAATTGCGATTTTTTGACAATAACCGTGATAAAAGTGAATTTTAGGACTGATTTTGGCACCTCATAGCGATAAAAGTGACAATGAAGGAGTTGGAGAGCAAAACATCTATTATGGGTCTGATCTATTCCATGCCTCAATTCGCATTTTTTGTTGTTCATACAAGAGATGAAAGTGATATCTTTTCAAAGTTGTTCCAAAAGAGAGGTTGATGAAATGTGAGTCTTTTGATAAGTTGATTGAAAGTGCTAGTGGGAGATCTCATCATTTTTGCTCTCTCTATCCTTCTTTATCATAACTCTCTTCATCTTATCTCTTCTCATTCCTCCTTGAATGTCTTCTGTTTCTTATCCATCGTGTGTGGAGAGAAATGATCTCATAACCGTCTCCTGTTCATCATGCTTGTCGATTCTGAGCTGATCGCTTGTTCCAACTCCGCCTCTTTCCGCGTGTCGTCGTTGGTGATATGCCCCGTGGTTTACAAACGTGTCAGCAGTGGTGATCGAGCGAGTGTGCCTGTCGATGTGAATGCGATCGATGAGAGATAACCAAGCGATGCTGGCCAGCGAGAACATTGTGCTCGCTGGGTTGAGTGATGGTAGAGGCATTGTTGGCTGCTTCTTCCTTGTGAACGACTGACCAGCCACGAAGTCTCGTTTGAGATCATTGTCTTCGTCATCAGAGTTGATGTTGATTGTGTGGTCCTTCCCTTTCTTGCCTCGTCGTTTCGGCATTCCTTTTGGAGGCGCTTGGGACACCATTTCGCTTTTCTTGTTGGCGAGATGCATGTTCGGCTGCTTCGTCTCTCCGTCGGTCTCGTCTCCACCATTCTCGATCCGATGTTGATGCACTTGGTTAACAATCTCGAGTTCTCTGCGCTCGTTATGGAATGTGTGCATATCTCCCATCGCCGCTGCTTGTGAAGGTACAACTCGTTTGGGTTTTGTTGTCTTCGAGTGAGCATCGGTGACGACTTCAGTTTTTTTCTCTCGCTCGTTCTTCAGAAAGGCTGAGCTTGAATAGACAATCACAGTTTCAGAGACAGCTACACTAACCTCTTCGTCATCAACCGCGATCACAGTTACGTCAACTGGATTCATCTCTGTGACATCGAACAAACTGACACTGTCTAATCTGATGTTCACTGGGTCTGGATCATCGACATCTCAATCGTTTGTGACTGTGTCATCGACAGGATCATTGACTGTGTCGTCATGTTCTTTCACGTCGTTCTCATCGTTCACGAATGGAGGAGCACTGAACGTTGCACTGACAACTGGATCACTCTCACTCCAATCGACAACATTCAAGAAGTGTTCGTCGTCGCTGAATGGAGGAGCGATCTGGATGGATCTGCTTGGAAGGACGAGCTCATCGCAATACTCGCTCATCGACACCGTCTTCGGAACTGGTGCAGATGCCAACCACGCCGATCGAAGTGGGCATCACGTGTACGTCATTGCGAAGGATCTGTCGGAAGTGATTGTGGCGAGCAGATGGGCGGGATCGTTTGACACAGCTGAAGACGAGGACTTGTGGGGAATGGACAGCGAGTCGAATGAGATGTCGTTGTTGCCCATCCTCAAGTCGCACGTGATTGCCGTCGGAGAGAACGGAAGCGACGACGCTGACTGGACATTCGCGAGTCCCTTCTGAACACTTCATCGCTGCCTGGAATCCATGGAAGGACAAGCTGGTCCCTTCACAGTTGAGATTGTGAAGAAGGCGACGATCGGGCGGAGTTGTTCGTTGTCTTCCCAACCATCCACGACAGTGCACGTTCGAGGGAGTGGGTCGAGCGGCGAGTTGCTGTGCAGTGTGAGTGACGAATCGAGCGAGTCTGGAACGTCGATCTCTTCAGGTCCGAATGCGATGGTGTCGCTCTCTCCAAACACTGACTTTTTTCTCAAATTGTGTTTTCATCATTCTCTGCTCTACGATCGGTTCGATTTGTGTTCTCGCTGATGTCATCATCTCGACTGATTCTGACATCGTGTTCGATCTCATCGTCCGCTCCTCTCCGTCTCTCTCGTCTCAGCCAGCTCATCGTCTTCGTTCTCCGCCGTCGCCCTCGTTACATCCGCCCTCTCCTTCGTTGGAGAGGCCAGTCTGGTTGTTGGTGGCGACCGAAGCAGAATCTCCATCGCCTCGTCGTCGTTCTCGTCCACATCGTTCGACGCCGGAGCGTTTGTGTGGGGGAGCACACGCGGAGACGTTTCAGTTGATGACACAGCCTTCGTCGGATGCAGTGGAAGAGAGTTTGGGAGTCTGATTCGGGTGAAGATGGCTGGCTGCACAACCTCAATCAAGAACTGCCGTTTTGTGTCTTGCTCGACTGTTCTGTCGCTGTCCGAGAGAGGAGGAAGGAGGATTGTCTGTGGAGGATGTGTGCTGGTCGAGATGGCGAGACAGACACCAGTCCCTCGCTCTCTCCCCCCTTCCTGCGCCGACCTTTCTCTTTCTTCGTTCACAAGCTGCTCGCTGGTCAACACCGACCTCCCCACTCTCCTCTTCGTTGCAATTTGTGGGTGGAAGTGATTTGCGATTGTTAGCCACGACAACTCCGGTTTGGTGAAGCTTCCGAAAGTGGCCTCTCGAACTGCACGTGCGAGCACTTTGCGGGCGACGGGGTGTTCTGACGGGGAAGTTGTGGTTGGAGAAGGGCAGCATGTCCGAACTGACAGAGGAGGGTGTGTTGTGGACAAGTGTCGCCTGGGAAGCATCGTACTCCACTGAATCTATCATTATTTTCGTGTTCTTCACTCGGCCGTTCTTTATTCATTTGATCTTTGGATCAGCAAGCCGCCTGTAAACGAAGAAAGAGCAAAGTTCCCTCCTGAACGAGATTTCTTGGAGCGCATTTGATAGATCAGTTTGGTGGAAATGCACCGCATTTTGTTACAACACCATCATCGAGGTTGTCATCAAAGTGGAATCAGTGATCTTCTTTTGTGTCGTTTTGGCGTTCCTGCACTTCACTTTATCCTTCGCTTTTTCTTCTCTTCCTCCTCTTCCACTTTTCCGCTGTTCTCCTTTTCCTTCCCATCATCCGCTTTCTTAACTCCTCCCTCCACATCCATACCATCTGTCTTCCCTCCCTCCTTCTCATTCATCTTCGGCGCTTGTGCAGGATCGAGGCTTCTCTCATAATCTCTCTTCACTGCAGTCAGCTCATCCTGCGTGACCAGCTCTGTCTCCACTCGGCGGTAGATGAGTCGATACGCACATGACTTGAAGGGATCGTTCGCATTGTCTGAACTTCGCGTTGTGGGACGCCCACTCTTCTTCTCCCTCGCCAGCTGCTGTGGAGTGAGGGTGCTGTATGTTTTCGGTGTGGCTTCGCTTTCCTCGACAATCGCGCAGGACGCGTCAATACATAACACCCAGTCGCCGGTTTCGAAGTGGCCGAGTGAATTGTTCGTGAATGGCAAGTGAGGCATTCAGTGAAATGACGGTATGAGTCATGGAAGAGAGTGTTGAGAAATGCCTCTCCTCTTTCCCGTCTGCTTGATCGTTTGGAAGTGACACACACTCTCGATTCTTGCGAAGTTCTTTAACAGAGAAATATTTGATGGCTTCCTGCACTGGACTCGTACTTGTGCATTTTGGAACTTTCCTTGAGAGTTGTTCGCTCAACAGCTTCGACTGGAGATTGGGGCCTGAAGTTGGAGGTCTCGACGTATTGTGGTTGATTGGCTGAGTAAAAACAAAGTTCGGATCACATACAGACACGAATGGACTGGCTGTGTGGGAGTTTGCGGGTGATTTTTGGTTGTTGACGGAGAGAATGACAGGAGTGGGGGAAGATGCTGGGTGGACCGTTGGTGGCTTCGTTTGGATTTGTGAAGGCCCAACTATTGAAGGATTTGGAACATGATGGAGAGAATTGGACATCGCATGTGTGAAAGAGACATTTGGAGTGGGTTGGGTGGGGATGACAAGTGACACTGATGACTTGGTTGGATCATCCACTTTAAGAGTAAGTATTTGATATTGTACATTTCCCATTTCATCCATCTCGACTTCGCTGCGTGTCCCGTATACATATGTGTCGAACGTCACACTCGAAAGAGAGTTGTGGAGTTAGAGTTGGCGATCGATGGTTAATCCGTTTGTCAGATGTATCGTGATCATTACTTGCTTCACCGCTCATTTTGTTGTGGTCTTCATAGCTGTGGCTTGGGAAATAGGGTATTTTTGAACTTTCGGGGAGATCAGTGTGTGCTGGACAGGATCGCTGGAGTCTCATCAGGAACCTGTTACGGAGGACGGGAATTGGTTCATTCGGTATAACAGTCCATTTTGAGCTGGAAAACGTGCGAGAGAGGAAGAACACACCCATGGAAACGCCGAGAAAGGCGAGCGCCCAAACGATCCACATGATGGTATTCAGCCGCGTCTTGTCATTGCCAACGAATGAACATGTCATTCCAATGAGATGAAAGACTGCGATATCAGCACACATTGCTGTGGAAATGCGTTGGTCATGTCTGTGAAGAATGGGAGCATGAAGAAGGAGTACCTGAAGAGGAGGAGAGATAGTGCGAGGCAAGTAACGGTTAGATATTGGGGGAATCGTCTGAGGAACATAATGAGGATGGAAATGGCCACGTTGGTCAACAAGACAAGAGTGTTGAAGATGCCTTTTTGGTCTGTGAAGTGTGATCAAGACATCTATTCCAAATCAAGAAAGGGAAATAGAAAAAGATGAGGGTCGAAACAATGGAGAGGCATACTGAGATACTGAATCATCAATATCTCCTTCCTTTCGGTCCAGATCGAATCTGGATTTGAACAAGTCATCCATTCCAGACTAATGAAGAGAAGTGAACGGAAAAAAGAGGAAAAACAATGGAAACACAAACTGATATTGTACGAGATGCATCTATCAGCTGAGTTTGTAATCATTGTCAGAGAAGAGAAGAGGAAATGCCGAGTCGCGTCGATCTCGATAAATCTTGCTTCAATGGTGATAAAAAAGAGTCATTTCCAGACAATAGAAGTGTTGAATGGAGAACCGACTTCAAATCACGGTATGAGATGTCCAGAAAGAAAAGAGCTGCTGATGACAACCTGACATGGGGAAGATGATCAGATCATAGGACAGGACAGGACAGGACATGTCCGATTTGTCCTGTTTTGAGATAAGCACAGAAGTTGGATGAACTAATTGAGAGAAATCTACAGTGTGAATATAAGGTGCTTGTCCGATTTTGTCCTACTCTGTCCTCTCTTGGGCCGATCGTCCTGTAAACTCCTAATTAGGAGTTTGTAGGACAGAACCCCGGAAGCTCGAAATTCGCCACCAAACCGGGTTTTACGCACTTTCACACCCTTTTCAACAATTTTAGATGGGGATGAACGAGTTTTGAATGAAAAACTCCACTATAGTGTCAGAAAAAGGCCAAGCAAAAAATATACATTCCAATAGTCGTTTTGAGGCATTCTCTGGCATTGAACAGGTCCGAATGGAGACAAAGAATGTTTGACGCGCAGAGAGAAGATGAATTCAGACGAAATAGAGGCAGATAAAGGTGTCTTTCTGAATCGGACAGGACCTCTGTCCTCTGTCCTACAGATTTGGCCTCTTGTCCGTCCGCTTAACATCATAATTGAAGGAAGTCATTTCTGATGGACCATGAGATTCGTTCGGTTTCATCAACAAGTCCGGGTTTTACACGCGACTATGACAGATTCGCGATGGTTGGAAATGGAGAATTAGACACATAGATATGATCGCTGAGGTGCAATGTTGAATTTGTGACCGTGAACAGGGTTGTGTCCAGGTCGACAATCAGTGGTTGATTCATGAAATTGGGGAGAGAGACTTTTTTGTTCTGGATCGTCACTGGTTTGAATATATTGGTATCAAAAACAAGACTGTGAACATGTTCAGTCGACGAAAAGAGAGAGAACGGGAATGAAATGCCGCATATAATTCTGCAGAGAAGACAGAACATGAGGAAGAGCATTCTATGGGCATGATCCGAAAAATCTCACCCAAAGGAAAAGAAATCTTCTATCTCAAATCAATTAAACCTGTGTGAGGATAAATTATTGAACAGTTTCACTCAATTCATGGCCCTTTCTTGATTGATTACGGCATGGACGGCGTGTTCAATATCCCGGAAAAACTGCATCTTTTCCCAATCCGGCGTCTCGTTCAAATATTCAAAGAACAGATCAATATCACGTTGATCTCCACCATTCCTTTTGATCGATGCCACAACTTGGGAAAGGTCTGCCCATTTGTCTGCGACGCCAGCATCGCCAAGATCGATAAATCCCGAAAGAATGCCCTGATGCATGAGGATATTTGGAAGGCAGCAATCTCCATGAGAGAAGACTAATTCTTCGGTTGGAGGTTTGTTGAAGAGTGTTTGAACTGTGTCGGGGGTTATTTTGCCTTCCTTAGCATAGTCGTCGACTTCGGTTTTTAGTGTCGCGATCGTCCGATCAAAGGGACAGGAAGTGATGTCAACACTACGAAGTAGCTTCACAGCATCGGCTAGAATGCTAAAAGTTAATTCTTTTGGTTCTGTGATGCCTATATCGTTGCACATCATCTCACCTTGAACTGCAGTCATAAGTAACCATGAGAAGTCATTTGTTTCCTCAAATTCTATCACCCTTGGAACGGGGAGTTTGTCTTCTAACCATTTTAGAACGTCGTATTCCCGCTTGCCTTTTTCTGAGCGTGGCGAAACTTTCAGAAAAAGTGTCGTCGAACCATCGCTATATTTGTATACTTGTGCCGGAGTACTGCCCATGGTATCTCGTATGCACGTCTTCCCTTCGATGTGAGTCTGGATGGATGGTGGAGGTAATAGTGGCGGAGACAGGGTCATTGGTCGCAAAATTATGGGAATAGTTGTTGTTGGGTTCATTGTTTTGTTTCATCACCATTGCAACTATTTTTCTGAATGAAAGAAAAGTGAAAACATCTAGAAACATCAAAACGATCAATAATTATCCCCCATTAGCCAAGCATCTTGTCCAGTTGATCCACCGACTCCCCCCATTTCATCAAACTCATCAAAAGACGAGCTAGCATTTGGATTAAAGTCATCTCCGAGAGGGACACCTTCAGACACAACAACAGGGGCGATTGAAGCAACGCTTTGGTAATGATTTGGATTCTGCGAGAAGTCGGAAGATGGTGGTTCTTCCATATCCAGCTCGTCTGAGGACTGTTGAACAGGATTCGAGGACTGCTCAGTGGCAGGTTCAGACACTGGCGCTGGCTCAGGCTCAGATGTTTGATGTGTTTCTTGTGGGGCCTCTTCCTCGGGCGGCGGTGCTGTATCAGGCTCGTCATCCAGCTCAAGTGTTTCTTCTTGGTTATCCCCGGATTCTGGGGGAGTGTCGGTTGGAGGTTCAATTTCTGGGGGGATCTCTTCAGGATCTGGTTCATTTTGGTCCAAATCATCCATCGCTGGTTCTTCCTGAGGTGTCTCCTCAATTGGTTCTTCTGGTACTTCTGGATCATCCGGAAGATGTTCTGAGATGTCTGCTTCCTCACCCTGCTCCGTGTCCAATGCAATTTCAGTTCCATCATCTTCAAGTGGAATCTCGACCTCCTGTTCGTCTTCAACTTCAGGGGGAGGAACATCTTCTTCTGCTGGAGGTTCAGGTGCCTTTTCTTCATCTTCCTTTACTTCCTCATTGTCAGAGTCAGGGAGTGGAGGATCTTCTTCGTGAAGCTCTTCGTCGGGTGGTGGAGCAGCTGACTCGTCAATTTCAACATCAGCAGCATCCTCTGCAACCGGTGGTTCATCCTCAGGCGTTTTTTCGTCGGTCTCCTGTTCTGGCTCCTGGACGGGATTTTCAACTTCGACGTCGAGTTCGATCTCGCCATCCGCTTGCTCGTCTGGAGGTGGTTCAGGAATATCTTCTTCCTCCTGTGGTTGGGAGATTGGATCTTGAACATCGGTTTCGGGAACAGGATCATCATGAACACTTGCGGTTTCAAGATTTGGTTCGGCTTCCCCAGTTGGTGGTGAATCGTCTCGAGCTGTGAGGATATAAATAAAGTAGTTTGTGCCATTATCTGTTGAAATAGTCTCCGACAGAAGATCCCACGCATAATCATTATTTTCGAAAACTTCGTTTCGAAACTCGGAAGACCCGTGTGAGATACAAATGAAAACACCACCAGCACCTAAGAGGGAGCGTATGGTTGAGAGATACTGTTTGGATGACGCTGCGTGGTTCGACGAGCAGAGGATACAATCGAGGGTTGCTGAGAGAGTAAAGGAACGTAATATGATGGAGATAATAGAATCAACCTTTATCGAGAATAATGTCGAATTTTTTGCCTTCTGGATTCTCAAATGTCAGGAGATCAACGGTGTCGTCTTGTATGATTGAGAAGTGATGAATAACGGTGAATAAGGGCAAACAATTGATGGGAATATCTAATTCTTGAGCTTCAAGTTGCAGATGATTGATTAGTTCTGCATTCGAATCATAGCAGGTCACATTGGTGTGTCCTTTTGAGAAAAGCTCAAATCCAATGGCTGAGGTCAAAAAATGAAGTCGATTCGAAAAAGATGAAGATTATGATTCAATCAGACCAGAAGTACCACATCCAGCATATAGGATCGACGAATTTTCTTTCAGATATCGCGAAAATAGTTCGGCAAGATGTTCGAATCGCAAATAGAAGTCAAAGACTTCCTTCCCTGATGAATACACTTGTTCCCAATATTCTAGGCAATTATAGTATTAGAAACCACAATAACATACCTGGAAGTGAGAAATCCTGGTGAGTTGTCATCTGAAAGTGAATAATGGGGTCTCACACTTTCAATTTGAGATTGGCCAATCTGAGAATGAATCTCCTTCGTCGATCTACCGTTCAGAAAAAACATGATGTACACTAAACAGATCTCTCGACATCGTGACAAATGCGAGAAAAGGATAAATGCGAGGGAGACGAGAGAATTGACGAGGAACTGAAGGACAGTAATTCTCAAAACTTGACCAGTGAACTCGACTGGATATTTCGGTGGTCGTTCTCGGTGATCGTGAGTGAGTGGCAGAGATCAGATGATGGGAGCGAAATCGAAGAGAGTCATTCGTTGACTCTGCTCGTCTTGTCGAACAGCTCGGAGAAGATCACCAATCAGTGCAATCCCATTTTCGTAGTCCTCCAAAAACGATGACTGAGAGACAGCCACGACGACACAATCAATCACTCCCAACTGAACCATCTCCATCTTCCCTTCTTCATCACTCAAACGAACAAGTCTGGCCAGAAACGCGAGAACAAGTGACACAACTGAAGGAACAGGCGATCTGGAGAAGTCAGAAACGAAAGAAACAAACATCAGCAGATTGCATAATCGCGTTGTCAATCCACAGCGAGAGTAGACAGAGGCAGCTGAAAGGAGGAATCAAAACCAAACAATGACATACAAGAAGTGTCGAGAATGGGATAGAGCAATCCCAATGTGATGGCCAGCTCAGAAACATGAACAACGATATCGTTCTTCGTTGTCGCGGTGGCTGATAAGAGAATTGAGACTTGTATATCCGATCTTTGTTGGAGATCCCAAGGATCGATGTTTTGTGCGAGGTCAGGAAAGTGAGAGATGATGTGTGGGAGGAGGAGGAAAGGGGATTTGAATGAAAGTGGAAGGCTGAACCAATGGAGTGCGATGACAACAGTTAACAGTGAACTCTTTATGTACTTTTTTTGTTCATGTTCGTTGATGGGTATTGTGTTGATGAGATAACTGAAGAGTGATGAGAGAGTGCGGCTCTCACCGAATGGTCCACATGTTGTTAGGAACGAGAACAAGAAGCTATAAAGGATTGATTCAGACAGGTTGAAAGGTGGAAAGTCGACAATTGATTGAGAAAAGAATTGAATGACGAGTGGAGGAGGATATAGAGCATAAATAATTAATTGATCTGTCCAAAATGTCGTAGAATAAAGTGCAAATTGAAAGATCGATTTCATGGAATATAGTTGACTCGTGTCCATTGGCTGGAGATGGATCTCCCGAAGAAAGAGTGAATGAAGACCAACAAATGGTGTAAGGATATGGTCAGAGAACAAGTCCTCCTTCTGTGAATTATCAACGAGGAAGAAGGTGTTTGGATCAGAGCGAAGAGTTCTCTCAAGAAGGAGTTGCATGAGAAAGGCTTTCTGTTTCTGTGCATGATGATTGATCGATGTGTGGCTGAGAAGAAGAAATGGATGAGTGTGGGTTTCGACGAGTGTGCTGTGGAGGTTTGGGTAGTTTAGGATGTAATCGAAGAGATCTGGTTGGAGTGGTAGACCAATGTGAAGCGACAGAATGAGACAAAAAGTGATGAGTGTTGATTTGAACTGACCATTGTGGTCCATCGATCCGTCAATCAGAAATTGTTTTATTCTGGCTAAAGCATGCTGTTTCTTTTCAAATGACAGGAAAAGAGAGTTAACATAATTGCGGTCGTAGGATTGTGATAAAACCATTTTGACGCAGACGAGAGCGCTGATTGCCACGAGTAACGATGAAAGTGGCAGGTCGGCTGAAACGATTCCTTCCAAGTCAAAATCCTGGTACAGAGATGGATAAGCTGACTGCACGCCATTTCGATTGGATGCGTACAACATAATCACGTGCAGCAGAGCGACGTGAGCCCCGTGGGACCCATCTTGAAAGGCTGTTCGGAGTTTCTTCCAGTGGTTTTGGATAAAGTCGTTGATATTAAGTGTTTTGGTAAGAAGTTTGTTGAGAATATTTGATGCAGCATCCGTGATTGAGTGGGTTGAGTCCAGCGATGAGACGAGCATGTCCACAAAAGCAGGAATGTCATCGATGAAACGATCTGGCGGGACAAGATCACACACACGACTGCAACGTGAGAGTGACTTGAACAGAGATTCATCATCCTCGTCGAAGAGAGACACGGAGAATCGTTCAGTCACATCGAAGGTCTCATCTTCCTCCAAGTCATCTAGATTGAAGGCTTCTAGCGGAAAGGTGGGGTCGGTGATGGTGTGGGCGATTGGTGGAGCTGATTGGAGCGAGTGGAGAAGCTTGACGATCGCCATGGCTTCGTCACTGTCTGCCGCAGAGTGGAGACGAGTGGACAGGGAGTGGGTGACGATGCTTGCTGACTCGATCCAGAGAGGGTCGGTGTCTTCAGAGGGAGGGAGTTCTGTTTGGAGTGTGATGGAGGCAGAGGTGGATTGGTCCGAGTTGACACAAGTTGATTGCGAATCGTCAGATTGGACTGATCTGTGAGTGGATGGATGGAGTGATGCAAACTCCGATGTGACATCCTGCGTTGCGATGGACTCGTCATCTGGAGTTTGTCCGAAGGGTGGGCTGTTTTCATCGCCCAGTATCGTGGATAGAAGAGCATCACCTTGTGAAGACGAGACTGAGTGCAAAGGGTCGGTTTTGGTCATGATTCGTTTTTGATATTTCGATTGGAGTCGAGCAAGTGTCTCTTTGAAAAGTGGGTCTCGGAGGATGGAGATATCTTTCTGTGAAACGTTCCAAGTGAGAAGAAGCAATGTGAGATACCTGATTTTGATGTACTTTGTTCAAATTTTCCTCCAGAAATTGAAAAAAATTCATTTCTTTCTCTATTTCTGCGAGAGATGATGGTGAAAGAGCTGTGTATAGATTTGTGAGGACAAGTCTCGTCGATCGTTCAGAAGGGCCTCCATTTTGGTCAAAAATGGCTGAGTGCCTCTGTTGGCCACAAGATGAGTCCATTTCAGCCAGAATTATGCAGAATAACGTCCAAACTGTGTCCGTAAACGAGTCTGTTCGATTTGACTTATACGCGTCCATTGTGATGGTGTTTTCGACAAGATGAGAGAGTTGATCAGGGGGAACATCCGTATTGAGATCTTCAGATTGGATAAACGAGTTGAGAAGTAACGTCACGATAGTCTTGGCGCGTTTTTGGGTGATGACGTTATGAGGTGTGACGAGAAGAGAATCGAGAAGTTTATGGGAAAAAATCTTAAATAGGTCTAAAAAGGTCTTTAAATCAGCTGAGAAGGTTGGAGTGACAGGTGGGAGCGGTGAGGGAGGAGAGAGTTGCGATGGATCTGAAATGGACGAGAAATATTTCAATGAAGGAGAATAAGAAAACAAGCTGATCCGAATTGTTCCAGAATCATCAATCATAATATCGTCCGCGGTGAGAGGAAATTGGCAAGGACGATGTTTCAATCGAGAATCCAATCCAATCACTCCTTCAACAAACCATTCCATAATTGTCTATAACGAGAAAAAGACAAATGAAATAATCAAAAAAAAGGAAAAGTGAGACGTTCCAAGGAATAGGTTGGCCGGTTTCGATCGCTTCGTCAACGTAATCGGAGAGTTTTGTCAGCCGTCTGTTTTGAACCAGGGGCGACAATGACACATCAACATCCGGCAAATAGTGAGACGTAAGAAGTGGAAGGATTGATTGCGATGATGATGAGGATTGTCTATCGGCGGATTCAGGCAGAGTGTTGTATGATAGATTCGGATGGGTTGAATTCGCACTTGGTCTGGAAGATTGAAGTGAAAATCCCACGGAATTCAGATAAGATGTGTCCGGTAAGCTTGATGACATCTCTTTAGGAACGTTTTAGCTTTGATAAGGTGCGATTTTTCTTGAAGAATGGTCCAGCGAGAAATATGACTGTTCTGGTGGTTGCAACGGCTTGAAGAACGGACAGAAAGGAGAAATGGGTGATTAGCAGATGGATTGAGATGAAATCGCGTCTCTACGAAGTTCTGGAAGAAAGTTGTTCGGGTCGATCTCGATGACACAAGTCCAAATCCTCAGTTCCATCGATGAATTGATGTCATCACTCCCGGTGATGAAGTCCCGGGATCAGAAGAAGAGTTTACAGGGACTCAAAGGTCTCTTTCTCATTCTCTAGAAACTTTTTTTTTCTCTCTCTCTAGAGTCGTTGTCCACTGTTCAGCAGGTCCAATGGTATTTTTCTTTCTAGATTCTTTTTTTCTTCAATTTTCTTATCAACCATTCAACTCACTCCGCTTTTTCTCTCATCCATCAAGCACGCCACAAATCTTTGATATTCTCGATGCGTGCCTCGAATTGAATAAGGCACCTGTGACTGAAGCTGTGTTGAAAACATTGTTAGTATGATGATCCCGTAATTGTTCATGTGGCTCCTTCAGAATTGGATTGAATGGAAATTCTTGAGTGATTGTTGGGATACTCAAGAACCAACAGGAAAAGAACGACCATTCATTCGACTGTTTTCTGTTCTTGAAAAATCTCTTTCCACACAGAAGTCCAACGCCCCAACATACGTTATCTCGGTTTGTTTGAAATCTCCGTCATCTTCATCAGGTGATTTTGAGTATATTTTTGTCGCCGAAGTGGAGGATTCGCCCCGGAGCCGATATGTTTCACCTTCTTCGCCTTTATGAGTTTTCGTATCTTGGCCTGCGGACTCTGGAGGAACAAGAGAGCGCCTTGAAGAACCTCCACCAAATCATCAACCATGTTTTCACAGCATCCAAAAACGTTCAAACCGACAAAAACGAAGATGTCAGACTTGAATCGATTCGTCGATGTGTGAGTTTGGTGGAATACCTCTGTCAATTCGCCGTTGAAGATTTCTCGATCCCAACATCTGTGAAATCAGACCGAGTAGTCTTGAATTCCACTTTATCGCTGGCCACGCTGCTTCCGCTCTTTTCATCAGGGTCATCACAACCGACACAGCCAACACTTCTCTGTCGCCTCCTTTCGCTCTCTGGTCTTCTCTTTATCCTCACCCATCACCCCCAAGTCTTCCAAACCCTTCCAAACACTCATTTCTTCCCCATGTCGATCTCCTTAAAACAAAATATTCTGCCAACAGCACTGGCCAATACAGGCTCTCGTGTCCTCCAGGCTTTCCGCTACTCAGTTTCAATTGCCACGCGTGCGATTCTCCTTGTTGGAGTATCGCCATCCACCTCTTCTCTTGATCTATCTAGCCCTCTCAGTATGAAGGATGAATTCTCTTCGATTCTGTCCGTCTTCTCGTTTATTTTGAACCAGCCCGGAGTTCTCCTTTCGGAGAAACGCTCGATCGTTGACCTGTTCATCACACCTCTATTTAGAATGAAATCAGACACGAAAAAGACTCAACAATCATCAAAACAGCCACCACAATCACTCCGAATCTTGAGCAGCATGTTTGGAGTGTTTGACTGCGAAATCGGAGAAGAAAATCATGTTGAACGTCTTCTTGAAGGATTATCAAAGATTGCACAAGATAAGGACTCAGAATCCCCTGATTCTAGTGCCGATCAGGATTCGCTCGCAGATTCTGCTTTTCTGGCGATGGTCGACCTAACACGTGCTGTTGAGATATGGGGAACATCAGACATGTTCTCAGTGGCACATTCATCTCCTTTTTCTGTGTTATCATCCAAAAACACCAAAGCACTTATCAACAAAGCTGCGTTCCTCTTCAACATGAAACCATCGAAAGGAATTGAATTTCTGTATCGAAATAAGATCTGCAAAGAAGACCCTGAGGACTTAGCGAAGTTCCTGTACAATCATTCCTCTCTTCTCTCGCCAACGACATTCGGCGATTACTTCTCGTCGTCAGATTCCTTTGTGGGCAATGTTATCAAAGCGTACCTCAGCTTATTCAACTTCAAAGGCATTCCACTTGATATTGCAATTGGATCGATACTGTCTACGTTTCGGATCAGCGGGGAATCCCAAGTCATCTTCAGAATGATGGAATTGTTTGGAAACGAATACACTGAACAAAATCCGGGAATTTTCCCAGATGCAGATGTATGCAGTGTCATTGCTTATCAAGTAGTGATGCTTCACAGCTTTGCTCACGGAAAAGGACCAATTCAGGGCAAGCCAAAGAAGGAGCCAGTCGAACCACGTCCAACTGAGCTATCTATTCTCCCACGTGCCACTTTCATCTTACAAGGCAAGGAGGGTGGCTTTGACAATCCAGAATGGCTGGACGCATGTTATACGCGAGTTCTGGAGAACGAGATCAAAGTGTTCGGAGATGACGATGAAAGAGTCATAAAAGCACTTGATTACCAAAAAGAAACAATGTCCAGGGAAGAATTCCAAAAAGAAATGGAAGAAAGAGCGGAAGAGGAACGAGCCCTGATCGCCAAGCGGATGATCGAAAGATTGCGAAATAAAGTACTGGATCAAGAAAAAGAACGATTGAAACAACGAAAATCGAAAGAGAAAACGACGGATATCGAACATACCGAAGAAAATGTCGCAGTTGAAGGTGAGGATAATGATGTGGACGAGTTGTATTTCTCGATCGAGGAAAGAAAAGACAATGTTGGAGATAAACCAAACGAATCATCTCCAACCGACAAAACAGATGACCCACCATCGATTGAGACCAGCGTTGAGCCCGATCAGACTGAATTATCCCCAAAATCGGAAGAACAATCTGAAACCGTCAAAGATGAACCGAACAAGCCAAATCAACAAGAACAGCAAGTCGAATCCACCGAACCCGCTCCCCAACAACCGCAGAAAGCACTCTCGACCGTTCCAGACAGCGATCTCAACTCAGATTCCACAGATAAACCACGCTCTGTCGATGTTGGAAATGAAGAAGTTCAAAAACCATCAGTTTCCGATTCCTTCCTCGCCATCCCCTTCCTCACCCCTCAACACCTCTCCGCGTCTGTTGAGGTGTTATGTTGGCCATTCCTTGCGATGTATTCCCGAGTGACAGAGAACACCGATTCACACGAAACAGTCCAACTGTGTCTGACATCACTTCGTAAGCTGCTCCATCTTTCGTGTCAACTGAAACTCGAAACTGAGCGACACGCAATCATCTCCGCTTTGATCAAAATCACCGGTCTTCCACATCTGTCTCTGGAGAACAGAAATAAAGAGAAGATCATCAGCTCGTCTCTCCAGACACAGAAAGCTCTCCAACTCAAAAACGTCGAAGCAATTCGAACACTTTTCCGGGCCGCGAGCATCGACAACGACGGACCTTCGTTTGGGTCAAGTTGGGGATCGGTTCTTCTTCTCTCTTCGCAGCTTCATCGCCTCCACACGCTCTCGGAGGGAATGTCAACAAGAGAGGTCGACATGGCATTCACAATCAACACAGAATCGACGGCGTATGCGATTCATGACGAGGAGCCACAGACACTCACTCGAAATGGGATGCGATTGGATCGACAATCACTCATGAACAGTGTGTTTCTGTTCAAACAAAACAATTTCTCGTTCAAGAATGAAGTTGAAACGTTGTTTTCGACAACAAACAGACTCTCCCCAAGCTCGCTCTTCTCGTTCGTGAGCGGTCTTCTCTCTGTTTCCAAACAAGACATGTCAGATGCAAACATCCTCCACCAATACACAGGAATCTTCGCATCAACTTTTCTTCCACTTTCCACCACTCCATCGCCTCTCTACGCTCTCCAGAAGCTTCAAGATGTTCTCTCGTACAACATGAACCGATCGCTGGAAGTGTGGGATCGTCTGTTCCCGTTGGTTTCTACCCATCTCTCACAAATCGCGACAAAAAGCACAAACACGAACATGGGGACCCTCGCAGTGGTTGTGATGAGACAGACAGTGTTTGGATTGTTCCAAAGATCGGATCTTCTTCCAGCGACGACGTTCATCTCGCCGTTCGACGTGGACAACGCCAAACTTCAGCCTTTCGCTGTCGAAGTGTCACAACCGTCTGAATCTGTCAAGACAGGTCGGATTTTGCTGTCGCCCTCTCCCTCACTCTCGTCTTTGGACATGGAATTGCCTTCTTCTTCGCCATCGCCAGCTGGATCGACAGAAGGACAGGAGAACATGACAGGCAATGTCACAAATCGGCAGTCGATGTTGATCAAACCATTCGAACAGATATGCGCGTCGACAAACACAACAATCGCTTCTCTCGCTGTGGAGTGTCTGTCTCAGCTGATTTCTGTGGCTGGATCGAGACTGTGCAGTGGCTGGATCGTTCTCCTCAACTCGATCAAAAACACACTCAAAACAACAATCGCACTGTCACTTGAACAGGCCAGCATAAAAGACACCAAACCAGCCCAACAAATCGAAGGACAAGCAAAGAAGCTTCTTCCACACGAAGAGACCCTCTCTCTTCTCAAAACAGCGTTCAATCTTCTTCGCAAAGTGACTTTGGAATGCATCCCGTTCTTCGTTCCTTTCGGCGGAATGACGGAATGCGTGGCCGCCCTGTCTGTCGCTGCCACTCCGCCTTTCTTCTCTCCCAACCCAGCCTCAGCCACTGTCCAGAATATCGCACACAACGCTGTCGATCTGTTGAGTCATCTGCTTCGAGCTGTGACGGGTGATACTCCCATAATCGCGAAGAAGAAGCCGTTGGAAGGAGAGGAACAACACAGTCCAGCGGAAGACACGTTCGGAGACATGCTTCAGTCGCTCTTTGCGCTGAATTGTGTTCACTCTCACGTCGGTCAGTTCGACGAGTCGCATCTCGTGTCACTCGTTCTTCCCATCCTCCACTCGCTCGTGTCTGTCATCATCAGCAACATCGAAAACGAACACAAAGACGCGAACATGTTCCTCGTTCTGAACGACAAGGAACAGCAAAGTCTCAACACACTCTCAACCCACACTTCCATCCGCCACCTCGCCTTCGCCACACTCACAACATATCTTCACGAGAAGGGTCGGAGTTTCTCCCCTTTCTTCTGGCACATCTGTTGGCGAGGAATTGTGAATCCTATTTTGGCAGACTTCGAGACATACCTCGACATGATGATGCCACCGATCGATGAAGAGTCGAATCCTTCAAAATTGTGGGAAATTGCCAATTCCTTCCCATTTTTAAAATCAATCGCCTTTTCTGTGAAACCAACAGCACGACTTGTTCCTATTTCGCAGCCGCATCTGAACTGGATGGGTCACGTAATGGTTCCCATGCTCAAGTCGCTGATCTCGCTCTTCGCTGCAAACTTTGATTTTCTGTCTTTTCCTGCCCTTCCAGAGAGCCAGCATGGGTCGCTCTCATCGACACTGAAAGGTGACACGCATACACCTTCTGACGCTCCTTTCCACATCCACTGTCCGAAGTGTGGGTCTCATGTTGGAGCGACGACGACACTCGGCCATTGTGAGCTGAACACTTCTGTTGTTGATTCGTTCCTTCGTCTCATCGCGGTTTCTGTGTCAATTCCAACGAGGCCTGCTCTGTCGACGCTCTCGCTTCCCATTTTGTCGTTTTTGGTGGAATCTCTGTCAACACTGACGAAGGAGATGTTCACACAACACACTGGAACTCGTCATTGTTCGAACTGTGATTGGGTTGAGGAACCTAAACAGCAATCGAATGAACAATCAGAAGAATGTGTTGTCTCTCCTCCCATCTGGGAACACATCTTCGCTCTCTTCTGCACCATCGTCTCACACGCCATCCCAACGCAACTCATTTCTTGGGGTCGTCCTGGTTGGGGAGCATGGAAGACGAAACCGGAAGGATCAGCTTATTCTCCGTATCATCCATTCCTCATCAGCAACAAACGAGTTCGTCACAGTCTTCCAACACTCGAAATGACACTCGTGACGTGGCAGAGTCGTGTTCTTCTTGACATGATTCCGACGATTGAAGCATCCATCCAATCCATCTCTCTGCACTGCCTCTCCTCTGTCGACGTCTCCCCTCTTCTCTCCTGCATCCGTCAGACTGTTCGTCTCACACGTGCGTTCGATCGAGACATGCATCTGAAGATCCCAATGAAGGCTCTGATCAAAGACCGGAAGACACCCTCCCTCTGGTCACTCGAAAACACATACACACCCTTCCTTCTCAACGTCTTCTTCGCTCTTCTCAAAAATCCTCATTTACCCGAGCAAATGAGGCCCATCATAAAGCAGAACATGATCGGAGAGTGTTTAACAATCATTGCCTCGACGTCGGTGCTGACTTCGCTGTATCAGCGAACTCCGCAGGCTGGTCTGTCGAAAAAGCTGATTGCTGAGATTCTCGCAGAGAAGGAAGAGGAACAGCTCAAATCGAGTCCGTTTTCGGCGGTCAAGGGAACAGCATCGACAACGAGTGGAATCCTCCCGAAGAAGGAAACAAAGAAAGCGGAAGAGGACGCGTCAAACTCAGCAAATGTCAAGAAAGATGGAAAATCGGAAGATCTGCTGCCAACTGACACTCCAGCCGTTCATTTGGCAAAGAGGCCCAGCATCTCGACAGCTGCATCGCCAATCGTCTCTCCAATCCAAGCCCAACCATCTTCATCTCAAGACAAGCCACAACCAACACTGCCTCCACCTGTCGTCCCACTCCAACCACAAACACAGACACCTCAACGAGTTGCTTCTCCTCCACTGGAGAAGAGAGATGATGTCAAAAGTGTGATTCTCTTCTCTTTCTCACTTGTCTCTTTTTTCACCATTTTCGCTTCTATTCTCTCTCAGACGATTCTTTTGTGGTTTTTCCTGAGAAGTGGGAATTGATGCCGGTGGAGGAATGTGTCCAGGCAGAACTCCAACTTCTTCATCCACTCGCCACAACACCTCCCTCTTCCCCTCTCTCAATCTTCCTCCCTCCTCGCCTCGATGAAAGTCTGTTTCTTTTGGCATTTCTTCTCATCACTCACTTCGTCGAATTTCATTTCCAATTCTTTTCACATTCTTCATTCTCTCCTCTTTTCATCATCTTTCTTCCTTCTCTCCTTCTCTTGTCACCTCAGGCGTTGTTGCCGAACTCAAAAAGAACAAGACCGAAGACGAACTGGACGCTCTTCTGGTTCCTGTCACTCTCTTCGGCGAGCTGCCCATCAACAGCACCATCGTCCTCGCTGCACTCCACACACTCGGCCGACTGAAGTTCGAAGAGGTTTAGAACAATCTACCGTTCTGTTTTTGTTCTCGTTTTTTGAACTTCTTTGACTCTTCTGTTGCTGTTGTATTCATATATGCTTTCTTTCTCTCTCTATTTGTCTCTTTTTCAGATCCATGAACTTGCCCCTGTCATCCATCCACTCCTCTTTCCTCTCCTCGACCACCCGTCTCGTCCTGTTCGCCTGGTTGCATCAGCTCTCCTTTCAACAGTCTCTGCTCCCTCCAAAGATGAAGTTTTTGCGGCGGGCCAGTGGAATAGTCAACTTGTCATTCAGAACGTGCCATTTTCGCCTTCTTTGTACAGCGACCAGGAAACAGCGAAGTTATGAATTATGTATCTCTTGATTTTATATTTTGGTTTTCCAAATTCTGTTGATGAATCATTTCACTGAACACTGAGATGAAAGTTGAAACACATAGAAATAACCGTCATTCAAATTCAGCGATGAAAAGCTCGGCTTTCCTGCGAGTATTGGGAACTTCTGTCACAGAAAACACATTGACAGTGTGTAGAGTAAACATATTTTGTTCGGCTGATTTACAGGGCTTTATCTCCATCCCTTTTTTCGTTTCTGAGGACTTGGAATTGTGTTTGGATTTTTCCAGCAAGTACGCACTTTCCGCAAGAATAGATGATTGTTGATTTGATACACTTTCAATTCTGTCAGTTTTTTTCTGTTTCTTATGCTGTTTCTCCGATCGAGAGAGGTATCCAGAAATATCCCATCGGCGACACGGGATCTCCAGGTATGCTGTGTTAGTAACTTTCTTTCTGGTGTTCATCCGATGCCCGTCATAGTAATCATACCTTTTTGCGTCTTTCCGATCTGAGTGACACCGATAGATTCCCAATGGCCAACAAAAGCAATACGCGATCATTCGAAAGAATTTCTCGCAGCAGTCATATCGACGGTAACATCCACGAAGGATGAAGACCACGACAACAATAGCGGAGATTATAAAAGGGCTCCCAGTATAAAGAACCATAAAGACCCAGTACGGGATTCCCTTCACCTCTTGATCGAAGTAGAATGATCGGTAGGGGATGAAATCGCATTGATCAGGCGTAGTATAAGCCATCCAAAAGTCATCCTTGTCCCCTGTGACTCCATCAACATAAATGCTTTGGGAAGATCGTGATGCAACAGAGCATGGGAAGGACGATTGGGTAATGACTGTTTCCCAACCTGAAAAACAGTAAATATCATGTCCCCGCCCTTCCTTTGTGCTTGCATTGAAGCGGCATGTGTCAAATATCACTGAAACACCTGTTGCGTTTTCTAGTTCATCGAAAGCAAAACTGCCGCCATCTGTCGGTCCGACACCCCAATTGAGTCCGAAATTGGAGACAAACCACGAATATTCGCTGTTTATTGTGGTAAATGGCACGACGCCCGAGAATGCCAAGCCTCCTCCTGTTCCAGCAGATTCTTGGCGATAGAATGTGGAATTGAAGATTTTGAGGGCATATGGGCATTTAGCACAGACAAATACCCCTCCAGCATTGGCATAGAGTGTTCCAGTCGCCTTGTTTTCATCAAATATTGACGAATCGATGAGGATCGTGTCAGGCTTTGCGAAGATCATTACAGCTCCGCCATATTGCCGAACCCAGTTCCAGTAAAAGAAGGAACGATCTTTGAGAACGATATTAGTCGCACCGAGGACGAGGAGCCCAGATCCAGCTGTTTGGTCGGAAAAATTGTTGATTCGCACGTCAGAGAGAGATATGTCGTTGTTTGGACTGAAAAATAAGATTCCACGCGCACGTGCGTCTCCTGTGTAGAAATCAAAGTTCGATTGGAACCTTGACTTGTCGATTTCGAGGCCAGGTCCTTCAACGAGGAGACAGGCAGGCTCGACCATTTTAGTTCTGTAGTTTTGCCATTCAGTGTTTGAATATCGCAAGATTGTGTTTGAATTAGGGTTTGGAGTGGTTGGAAGGGAGGGAGAGTCGAGGAAGGACGAGTTCGAGCAGATGAAGGAAGATGCCCAGTTTGTGTCGCAGAACACAATTCCCGATGTGGCTCCGCAAGTGTTGGCAATCTTACAACCGTCCAGCTCCCACTCTCCAAACGAGCGAGCAGGAAGGAGGAGCTGGTCGGTTGGTGTTGGGAGTGAGATGTTCGCAAAAGAAGAACGGCTCGCCTGGACAAACGATATGGAGGAAGAAGCGAGGAGCGGTTCTTCACCCGACACTTGGAGGTTGGAAAAGTGGGAATCGGAGATGGAGAGGGAGGAATGGCCGTCAGAGCGAACGAGCGATTTCGGTGAAAAGATCGAGTTTGGGCAGGAGATTGAGAATGACACGAGAGCAAGTGTGCTTGAGGAAAGAACAAACACACAATCATTTCCAAATCTTCCTTCGAGTTTCAGATGTTTGAGAGATGCAAACGAGTTTTCTGTCAGATTCGCGATGGTTGGAAATGGAGAACTAGACACATAGATATGATCGTTGAGGTGCAATGTTGAATTTGTGACCGTGAACAGGGTTGTGTCCAGGTCGACAATCAGTGGTTGATTGATGAAATTGGGGAGAGAGACTTTTTCGTTCTGTATTGTCACTGCCTTGATGATTTGGGTATCTGAAAAGCAACAATGAGGACGTTTAGACAAAAATGGAAGAGCATTGAGTGAAAAGAGGTGAGTGAGAACGAGAGAAAGAATCATAGTATGGAGAAGATCACAAAAATCTTTCTCTGAATTTCATTAACCGTTCTCCATCAAGTCAAAATAACGATGTATATTGAATTATTTTTTTCGATCATGCCTGATTGAGTGAGGACGACTCTTTTCGAAGAAATCGACATCCATCAAAAAGTCACCCTTTATGAAATCTTATGTCTTCGTTCATCCTCATCATCCTCCCGTCAATTCGGGGTTTTTTATCGTCTAATTTTGTCGACTTGCGAGATTTCATCAACCTCCAGCCTCCTGATGTGATGGAAATTCATCTCGAAGAATCTACTTACACCGCTAACCGAATCCAATTTTGTCACGAGACACTCACACTTTTGGGTGGCTTTACCCTCGCAAAGCTGAATATGACTGACCAAGAATGTCATGCATTGTCTCTCCTGAACTCGTCAATCACTCTGTCAGATGTAGCAATCTACCCATCCGAGCACACGTATTTTTCTGATGCACAAGACCAGTCAGCCTTAACATTAGTCAAATGCCGTTACGTGTCAAGTGTTTTTGCCTATCCCATTCTTTCTGGTTGTGATAGTCTCCTCAAATTGGACGCACTGATCCTGGAGAACATGGATTTCTACACATCCATGGTCAAATCCGCTCCTGACACGACCCAATCATCCCTGTCGATCTCTTTACATTTTTGCCAATTCAACGGAATCAGAGTCTCAGCACAGGAGCCGATCGTGGCCGGACCAGACGTCCAAACCATCCTTATTGTGGGCAGCGTCTTTAAGGGCATTACCGATAATACCAACAATTCTCCTCCAACAGAATCAATCACCGGAGTCGCAAATCGCACTGTGATTCTGCATCGAACGTCTTTTGAGGACGTTCACGGTCCGCTCGGTGGAACCGTTGTCTTCGGCATGCAAGCCCATAATTTGACCCTCTTCAATGTCCACATGATAAACTGCACAAATGCTGTCCACTTTTCGGATGCTGTGGCCTTTTCTGGAGCAAGCAACGTCACTGTGGCATCGTCAAGTGTGGAATACTCGACAACATCGTCTCCGTGGCCGAACGGATCGTTTTTGTACCTTCCTAATGCGAATACAAATGTTACGATATCTCTAACTCGGTTTTTGTCTTGCAAAGCGTCTGAGAGTGGCGGAATTCTTTTTTCGTCAACAGACCAATTCGTACACATGAACAATATCAACGCCACCAACTGTACTGCCGAAGCGAATGGGGGCTGTTTTTGTCTGAGTGGAACTAACGCAACAATTCTGCTTGACTCAACGATTTTCGCGTGGTGCGGAGCTGGTGGCTCAGGAGGAGGGATTATGATCGGCCCTTTTTATTCGTTTACCCAAAATTGTGGCGAATATCGTGCCTGTGAAGCACAGATGCAGGGAGGAGGAATTGCATTCGTCTCGAAATCAGAAAAGAATGTGACGTTCTCCAACGTCTCGTTCCTCGAGAATTCAGCCGGAAATAGGAATGGAAATGATGTGGCAGTGATCCTTCATGACAAGGCACGCTCTCGCGTGAAGTCCACATCGTTTATTTCCTGCAAAAGCAACTCATCAACACCACAATTGTCATTTCTCCCAAAAGGGATCCACAAGGACTGGACAACAAGTAAACCCAATTATTTGCCCATTATCCTCATTGGAGCAGGACTTTCAGCGGCTTTTGTCGTGCTTGGAGCTTTCATGATTGTAATCCAGTGTCGACGTCTTGGCCTCATGTCAAGATGGAAACAAGCCGAAAAGAAAGCAAAGTCTGGACGATACATTCCTCTTTGTGTAGATGACCAACCAATAAACAGAGATTCACCAACACAACCAACCAGTGACAGTCCTCAACCAGGCCCACATTCGGAGGCTGTGGAAGATCCCCTGATTTATAGTGTTTCTTTCGATAGGTATGATGGTCTTAGTACCTCTCGATTGTCTCCGACCGAGTGATTTTCTTCTTATTTCGTTCCAAGAGTTTTTTCTGTTCGTTCGAAGTCGTCGGTCACACTTTCTCTGACCGCAACATTCGTTGTTACTATCCTCTTTTCTGAGAATGATGTGTGAAAATCCTCGTTCCCAACTCCAGGACAAATCACAGTTCTGACATACAAATCAGATCCCAAAGGTTGCTCGTGGAAACTACAGGATGGAACTCTCACTCTCGAAAACATCTCTTTTCCCGTTATTAACATCTCACCAGATTCAGGGTGTCGATTTTTCATCGTCAAACCAACCTTCACTGAAGAACCTGAAACGATTGATTGACTTCGTCAGTGAAGCGATACAAACACGTAAAGTCACTAATTGGACTGTCTGTTTCTCTTAAACAGTGTAGTTTTCTTGATTTCTGGCTTCTCAGACCCTGATGGAATGGTACGTTGAAGGGGTGATTGGATTGGATTCTCGATCACTCTCCAGTGATCGACGATGTATGGCTTCTTCATTCCGAGATGAAGATAGTTTGAGTATATTTCCTGTGAATTGGGTCAAAATCAGTAAATAAAGAATTATATTCCTCTCTTTTTCTTCTTTTTCCCCTTTCGTGACATGATCTTCCCTTTGTTACTCCTTGAATTGGTCAAAAGATTGAATATGGCAAACCAGCATCATACTATTGGTCTTCCCCCTCCGGAGGTGTACTTTCCAAGCCTGCAGAGGGCTTTCAATATGCGGACAGAGTGGGCACTAGCGCTCCAGGCCGTAAACAACAAGGATGAAGCAAGGCTTCAAATGTATGATAGATCCACTCAAAACCCGGAATTTCTCCTAAACCCGGAACATGGGGGTTGAAAGATACATATTGGGCAAACTAAGAAAAAAATAAAATTTGAGAATTATAGACCGACGCAAATCAGAGAAACCCTCAAAATACCTCTTTTGGACCTGTTTGAATCAGGAGAACTGGTCATATCTTCACAACCTGTGAACCGATTTTGATGAAAATTTTCACAAAAACGTTTTTTTGATGAAACGAACAATTTGAGAAAACATTGGAGAAAAAATGCTGGATATTTGGGAAAATAGAAAAAAACCCATATTTTTCTCGAGAAAAAAGTCTTAGAAAAAAATATCTTTCATTTTTTGAGCAGCTTTTGTCGAGATGTTTACGATAACAATGCACTTTATTTGGTGCAAAACGGATGGCTGGTTGTGGAGAAACGATCCAAAAAAGTTGAGAAAAATGTAGGCATTGTTGCTGTATACAGTATTTTGAGGGTTTCTCTGATTTGCGTCGGTCTATAATTCTCAAATTTTATTTTTTTCTTAGTTTGCCCAATATGTATCTTTCAACCCCCATGTTCCGGGTTTAGGAGAAATTCCGGGTTTTGAGTGGATCTATGAGAATATGAGGGTTCCTCCTGGTATGGAGCGAATTATCGGCCCCTTATTCCATATCTGTCGACATCTAGCGGTTGAAGTCGACCTACTAACTCAACAAGACTCCAATGAGTGGCACAAGTTGGCTCCACAAGAATCAACATGGCCGAGAGCCGGAGATATTATTTATCAAGAGCGCGACCCACAGACTTTCAACAAATATAAACGATCTGTATCGCCATCCCCAAGCGGTGGTCACGGTCGGGTTACACCGATGGAATACCGAGATCTAGATCATCACACTCAACTCCAATGGGAGAATGTTCGGCCGCCACTAAAAGGAATTCTGCGAAAGCCGGCTCAGACGGAGAACCTTTCCACGGAAGAGGCTCAGGATACGGTTGCGGCGGGTGATGGGGACGAAGATGTGCTGGAGATGATAATGGATCTTCCTGACTTTGCGTGGAATCCAATTTATGAAGCAGAGGTCAAGGAGAGAGTGACAGAGGCCAAAGCGTTGTATGATGGATACCCTGATGTCATTGACGGGGAAGTGTTTGAAGATTACCTTGCACCGCTCAACTCAACGCTACTCAAGATAGAAGCGGAAACAAATCACCTGATTACGATGGGGGTGGGTGCATTGGCCCGCTCAGAGGCAGAGTCAGAAGAGAGACGATCTATTCAACTTCTAACACTCAAAGCAGGAGAGCTGGCGCATCGTATCAACCGAGCTCGCCTGTCACACATCCTCAAAGTTAGGGCAAGACCTCTTCAAGATAAGAGAAGAACCGACAATCTGGCAAAGACAGAAGGCCCAGTTGAACGATCTTCAGGAGGAGGCGAAGAAACGGAGGGAGGCTCATCGGCGTCAACAGTTTTTTTCTCAGAGGCCCCTTTCAGGGGCGCAACTCACTGCAAGGGCGTTCGAACTCGGGACAAATGCCCAACACTGTCGGGCCGAGACCATTTTCGCAAACAAAGCAGAAGTGGGGATCACCGCAAAACCGTGGTCCTCAAAGTCACTCGTTCGGCACAAAATTCACGTCATATTCCCCCAAAACACCTCAAAACCAACAGGAATCAAGGACTCATCGCCGCTCACAGTATTAACGGTGAAACCGGAAGAACGGGCGGAAGATCGAACCACCGTCGGCAAGTACATTCTAGAGAAGGGAAATGGAATTGGGGAAAGACTGGGAGACATTGGATGGCGTGGGAAGAGTTCGGCATGGGGGGATTGATGAGGGACGGAGTGCGAGTTCAATGGAATCAGTTGGGGCCTCCCACAACTACTGGGCACCCCTTCGACTTGGAAACTATCGACAGCGGAGTTAATAGGATTAAAGGAAACAATCGAGATGGAGCTGAGGGAAGGAATTGTGCGGGAAGCAAAAATAGAAGAAGTAAAATGTTGGAATGCCACGTTCGTGGTAAAGAAGAAAGACGGCACCTGGCGCCGCATCCTCGACTGCCGTCGAGTCAACGATCATATAGTTCACAATCATTTCAAAATGGACAACGTCGCAACGGTGGGTCACCTTTTGTTTCAAGACGCCTGGCTGACCAGCATCGATCTCACTCAGGCATATACTCACGTTCCTCTCCACGAAGGAGATCAGCCCTACTTCGGCTTTACGGTGGACGGGAGATACTTCATCCAAAGAACGCTCTGTTTCGGATTAACCTCCGCTCCGCACATTTTTACAAAGATTCTTCGCCCGGTGGTGGCGCGTTTTCGACTAACCTTCCCTCTCGTCGCATACCTCGACGACTTCCTCCCTGATCCACAGATCCGAGAGCGAAGGGGAAGCAAACACCTCAAACGTTGTCCGTCTTCTTGTCAACCTTGGATTTACGATCAACGAAGAGAAGTCTCACATGATTCCCACAAAACGGATCGAATATCTCGGTTTTTGGTGGGACACAACAACCAACACCGTCAGTGTGGGGAGAGACAAAGCGACGAACATGAAAGAGTCAGTGAGAGAGAGGTTGAGGCAGGCTCGGAGGGGAGGCACGTGCAGAGTCAGGACAGTGGCCTCCCTCGTCGGAAAACTCCAGTCGATCAGGTTCGTCGACCCCTCGCTTTCTTCAATTCACGCCACCTCACGGCATGGAAGGACGAGAATGTGAAGAAGGGAGGCTGGTCGAGTATGGGAAGTATCGGAAGGGAATGTATCGACGAGTTGAGCTGGTGGATGGGGAGACTCGCATCCGATATCGAAAGATCACTCACCCTATTCGAACCAACACTCGAGATGACAACCGATGCAAGCGAATGGGGACTCGGGGTGGTTTGGAGGAGGGGAGACCAGGAAGAAGTCTGGCAGCACGAGTTCCAGGAGAACGAGAAGGATTGGTCGAGCAACAGAAGGGAGGTCAGTGCTGTGGTCGCGGGATTCCTCGAGGGGGCCAGGAGGGGAGTGGTGCAGATGTCGGACCAAGTTCTTATCCGTTCCGACAATCAGGTGGTCGTCGCAAATGTCAACAGACGCTCCTCATCGGTCACGTTGGTCGATCTCTTCAAAACCTTGTTCAGCGCCGCAGTGGAGATGGATTGCAGACTCTGGGCGGAGTATCTACCTGGAAAAGAGAATACCATCGCCGACAGATTGTCCAGGATCAAGGACGCAACAGACTACTCTCTCAGGATGGAGTACATTCATCAGATCGAAGAAACTTTCAAAGTAAAGCCAACTATCGATGCATTCGCAACAAGAGACAATCGGAGATTCGAGAGGTTCTGGAGCCTAACGGGGAGATCCAATCGTCAGGGACGAATGCCCTTCTACAGAACTGGAGTGCGGAGGAGTGCATTTACGCATTCCCTCCCGTTCCATTGATACCGAGAGTACTGCAGAAGCTGAGAAGTCAACCAACACAAACAGTCCTGATAGTACCGGACTGGTCAACGTTGGTCGGAAGGGAGGAGATCGAGAGGCTCTCTACGAAATCACTCTTGCTGGGGGAGAACGGAGGTCGTGACGAAGGAGGGAATGGGAATGAAGGTAGCGGGGAGCAGCAGACCGCCGGGTCTGCTGCGAGCATACTTAGTGGAGAGATATGGGAGGGTCTAGCGGACGAGTTGGGGATTAAGGAAAGGACTATGATCCGAATGTTGGTGGGGTTGAGCGAATCAACGGTCAGGCAGTACGCAAAATCTATTCGTTGTTGGATTGAAGATTCAGAGGCTAGAGGGAGGGACTGGAAGGATCTGAATCAGATCAAGGTCGCGAATTTCCTCTCCGACTGGATGGACAGGACCGGATCGAGAGGATCCACTGGTATCGCAAGAAGTGCCCTTTCCTCGCCCGGTTACTTGGGCAGGAACAGATTGGAGAAGCCATTGCGGTGAAAGCAACAATGAAGGGAATACGGAAGATCAATCCGGCCACAAGCAAATATCAAGATATTTTTGATTCAGTTGTGATTGAAGATGTATTGGAAAGGAAATGGAGTTCCGCGGACAAACTCGGCGAGGCGGAGATACAAACGGCAATCGCTGTGAGTCTGGTCTTACACCACGGTGTTCGTTTTACAGAGATCGCACAGATATGGAGAGAGGAGATGCAGATATACGACGAGACAGAGAAGGTACTGGTAAGGATGAGATTGAAGACCGACGAAGACGTGAAGGAACATATATTGGATGAGAGGGGCATCGAGAGGGGAAATCGAGTGGGAAGCTGGGTGAGAGAGCTTGATCGAATGAGAGGGGAAGGATGGTCGGGTCAAATCATGGGAGGGGAGCGAGCTAGGAATCCTGGAGAGATTGCACGGATGGTCGGGGTATTCATGAAGGAAGCGGGAGTTGAAGTTGACAAGTACAAGCCCTACTCCCTCAAGCATGCTGGCTTGGCGAAAAGGAAGCAAAGGGGATGGAGTCAAGCAGAGCTTGCTGAGGGAGCCAGACTGTCAACGAAGTCGTCGGTGATGGACAAACATTACCTTAAACCCATCGAAACTCCCAACAAACTCAAACTATCTTCATCTCGGAATGAAGAAGCCATACATCGTCGATCACTGGAGAGTGATCTCGATTATGGTTCTGAAAGAAGAGATGAAGATAGTTATTTCCCACCGCCCACCCCTGCGACCAGGAAGTCATCTCTTCTTTCAGAAAGCTCCCAACAGAGTAACAAAGGGAAGATCATGTCACGAAAGGGGAAAAAGAAGAAAAAGAGAGGAATATAATTCTTTATTTACTGATTTTGACTCATTTCACAGGAAATATACTCAAACTATCTTCATCTCTTCTTTCAGAACCATAATCGAGATGGAAATTTCGTCCTTGCCAATCGGCTCTCACAGCGGATGATGTTATGATTGATGATACTGGAACAATTCGGATCAGTTTGTGTTCTTTCGCAGTCTATGTTCCATTATTTCCTGATCTCACCAGAAACATCGATTCCCTCTCGTCTCCTGTCAACATCATCGATCGCCCCTACCTTTTCTGATGCTTTGCTCACTCTTACTCTCATTTTTAATAAGATTTTGGAAGACCTTATGCGGTCTCATCTCATGGAACCAACAGATCTCGACAAAGCCGAATCTATCATCCCAATGGCCGTCCATTCCATTCTCTCATCATTTATTCAGACAGGAGACATCTTTTCCGAGATTTCTAGTGTTGATCTTCTGATCATTATTCAATCTATCATCCCTGAACAAGACCAACAATTAATAGACCCTCCACAAACCCGTTTTTAAATATAAACCCGTCTTTATTCAAAAATAAGAAGAATAGTTGTCTCAACTCGACAGGGAGTCAAAGTGAAGTGTACAACAAACGAGTCGCAATATCTAGGCAATCTGCTTCTTATTTTCGATGTTCGGAATGGTTTTTGAAAGAATGGGTCACAAAATTATCGTTAACTTCTCTCCGATCATTATCTATGAATGATCCAAAATTTGGCATCTAACTCCTCTTCTCCATCATTCGATGCAATTTTTCAACCGTTTTCCTGATTCGAATACAAGTCAACGTTCACCACACACTCCAAGTCTCGACCCGCACACTCTCTCTTACCACAGCCTCTCACCATCCACCTAACATCATCGAAGTTCATCAGCCATACGTTTCATGCCGACTTCAGTCGATCATGTCCAGGCGGGGAAGATATTTACTCAGACACTTTCTGAAGCTATCTAGTCGCTGTGAACAAATCAAAATCAACCAAGCGCTCCACAAACAGATGAAAAAGCCAGCATGACTTCATTGGATGCAGAATATATCCAAATAAATCACACCATTCCGATTTTGCCCAACCAGACATCCATCATCCAAAAATACCCTCTAATCCTCCCAAAGACCTCGTGGGCCCATCAGAACAAGTAAATTAGATCAGGAGCGGACGTATCACAACCTTTTTCTTCGCAGCAGATTGAATCGGTACGAGTGATGGTCTCGCTGATCACACGTCCTCAACACCATCCGATTGGGCAGCTGACCGAAACGTAGCTGGAAATTGTTATTCACTCACTGTTTCCACTCTTCCTTGTAGGTAAACGCGTGTCTAAACGCCTACAGATATGTTTCCGTCTGAACAACAGATCAACTCGCCACAAACGGAGAATGCCAAAAGCAAGAATGGAAGCTGGGAAGGAACTATTAAATCAACCAGAAACCAACAGTAGCGCTCACACGCTCCTGAGGTCTGCCTACTCACACCTTTTCGTCCACTTCTTCCTGTTCCTTGCCATTCACTCCATTTCCCTCGACACAGCCTTCTTTCTATTTCTTCACCCTTCCCTCATGTTTTCCTCCTTACTTTTCCCTCTCCAGGTTCCCCTCTCTCCCACATCTTCATCACCCCTTCTCAACCGAAGAAGAGGCCAAGCATATAAAAGGCTTCTTTCTCAACAACGGTCCCTTCGGAGGCTCAATGGAAGTGCTCCGACATCTATACACAATGCACAAATGTCATATTCCATTCACATGGACTCTGATCAAACACATTACACAATTGCTCGCTTGTGTGCATTGGATGCTGCCGCACGAGAACCAGGACGGAAAGGATGAGCATTTTGTATCTTTCAATGTTTGTTGACATGAAATTCATTGGATTGGGGATATTTATCTCCTTTTCTCATCGCGTCTTTCCGTGTCATTTCTCCTCGATCTCATCAATTGTCCATAGTTCTCTCACTCTTCCTCTCCTTCCCCATCTCTCCCAGAAAACAAGCCCGCACTTCCGAATGCCAGACATGAACAATCCTTGGACAACGACAGTCCCGCTCATAGAAGAACAATCACAGAAGCATCTGGGCATGCCCTCCACATCTTCTTCTCGTACATAAGAAAGCCACGACCAGCATCATCATCAAAGAAAAGGTATCGGAGTGAGAGAAAGATGCCCCATTGTTTGGAAACATTCACATTTCATCACTTCATTACCGGTTCATTTTTCTCTCTAAATTTCATTGTCAACGTGTAAATAAGGGTTTAGAAGAAATGAAAATCACACTATTATTCGAATTCTGGGTCTTGGTGAATAAAAACGGGTTTATATATTTTAGACGGGTTTGTGGAGGGACTATAACTGAAGATACCCTGGCCGAAGATCATGTATGGGCAGTTCTTTGCCAAATTTTGGCAGAACTTGAAGAAGTATTAGTGGTTTTGAATGAGCACGAGGTCTTTGGTCGTGATGGTCGGCCTTCTGACAGATGGAATCAAACATTGCGAAAAATTGAGACAGAAGTGTTTGATACAGAAAGTTTAGCACTTGAAAAGCAATGCAGAGCATTTCTTCAAATGATCGCCAATATTTTACATGGAAAAGTGCAGAATACGGTTTGTGGTTCACTTATTCTTGGAGTGTTTGATTTCCAGAGCGATATTTCAATTCTCAGAGACCCAGCTTTTCGGGGAACATTAGGTCGCCTCCTCTCGAAGTATCAAAATCAAGCAAATGCGGCAAGTGTCGATCGTTCTTCCACAGTTTCAGGATCACACTCACCTCCACCTTACCAAATCAAACAGAAAGGCGAAGACATTGCATCGATTGGAGTCGGATCGGGATTTGGGTCGCTCCATCCGCCCACTCAGAGATCAGTTCAGTCTGACGTTTCCCAATCAACTTGTGTCAACTCGGACCAATCCACCTCTGCCTCCATCACACTCCAAACAAAACTTCCTCCCTCTGAGGTCACCGATCCTCTCTCGATCGAGTCAACCAGAACCGACCAACATCTCTCACATTCCGCATCTCCCGAAACGAACAGCGACGAATCCACGACAATTGTTTCGCTTCTCCAGTCTCTCATCGCCGCCCCACCAATCAAGTCCGATGATTCGGATGCGTTCACCAACGATCCCGATCCAATCCTTTTCTTGCGTTTGCCGAAGACGATACCACAATCCATCACTCTCTCGAACGATGTCGGAAGGTCTGTTACACAATCTCTCCGGAGCAATGCATTGAAAACATTCCTGCTTTTGTGGACATGCTCGTCTCCGCATTGAACTCAAATAGTCAGACGTTTGGAATTGAGGCCCTCCGAATCCTCGTTCGTCTCTTCAGAACAATCGATTTCTGTTCATTCCTCCACAACCATCTCCACACTCTACAGCACTCGTTCAGGGAAGGAACACTTGCATCCCAACTTGCCTTTGTTCTCACGATTACGTTGTGGGTTGACAACACTCAAAGTTGTCAATCACAGTTTCCACGCGTTCTCCACTCTTTTGATTGGGAAGGCTTCCTCCATCTTGACCTGAATGACTCGACTGTTCTTCAGATTGTATCAAAATGCCTCCGTCACTTTTTCCTTTCCCTCCCTCTCGATCTGGCTCGGGGACGACTATAACGCATCCCCTCTTTTGTCTATAGCGCATCCCCAACCCATTGTTTAGCTTTACGATGTGAGTTGTGTTTTTGAAACCGGGAGCTGAGAGTGAGATGACTAAGAAGAGAAGATCAAATTTCGGCGACAAAAGCAGTTCCACGAGGAAATGCACACAAAGACAGGATCAAGATGTCTGAATAGTGACAATGGGGAGGATCAAGATCCGAATTGAGTGAATATTCTCAATTTGTCAGCGTAAATCACTTGATATCACTAGTTGTTCAAAGTTATACTGTTCCAATCACTCTTCATGCTGATTGTCCACACATACTGCGACTGCCGAGTTGTCAACACTCAAAGCCGTTACTCTTCCACTTTTCAAGGGGGGAGTCATCACATTTGTGTTTCCGTATCGTTGAAACGACAAAAAAGATTGTCCTCTTCTCACTCGCTCAATCCAACAAAAATCTTTTCCACATGCTTGAAAAAACTAGCCTCACCGTCACAGCGATGGATTCACGTTACTCCTACCAGTTATGATGAAATCAGGGTTGAATGTGGTGGATGAAAAGACAATAAACCACAGAAAATCCTTCTCATCCGCCTCAGTAGTCCTGTGTTCTTGTTTCTCGGAATGCTCTCCATCTGAACATCACAGCTCAATCCATTCTTCATAGTAATCGTCTTCTGAAACTCATCTCCACAGATTGAAGCAATGCTGGAGAAAATATCTCGATTTTCGATCTGATGACGATGCTCCCCTTTTCGTGCTTTGTCTCGCTGGGCTTCGTTGTAGCTGACTTTGAATGGTTTGCCCTCGTATCAATCGGGAAGAACATGAACATATACATGAACAACAACGACGAACACGACCAGATACTGAAGATGACCCTGCATGGAAAGTGTATCGTCGCTTCCACTCTCTCTGTGTCCATACTTGTCAACCAAATCCCACTTTACATTCAGATCAAGATCATGCGGAGTCTCTCCTTTAATTTGATCAAGCGCTTCCTTCTTCCCATGAAATTACGTCAAAAGATCCACGAAGGTCCGACGAGGATGTTCTCGCGCTTACGGTCACAGTCGGGAAGTATCAATTGATTGAACCGCCTAAAATCCCAGTGACAATGGCAGAACTCGCCATACAATCGCAACTGCGCAAAACAAGCGAATACAACAGCTACACAAGAGAAAGCCGAATTTAAAGGAGGGAAAGAAGAAGAAATGGCATGGGTTAAGTGAGTCGGGTAAAGTAAAGAGAGTCGGGTTGGGTAAAGAGAGTCGGGTTGGAGGTCAAGAGAGTCGGGTTCACTGGGTTAAGTGAGTCGGGTCAGAAAAAGTAAGTCGGGTCGGGTAAAGTGTGTCGGGTTGGCTGGAGAACGATGGTTTGGGCCGACAGTTTGAGGTTGATCATCACAGAGTTGTTGGTCAAAAGTGACAAGTCTTGTCTTACTTCAGGAAGGGACTTATATCGAATGATAACATCCTTCTCTTGAACCTCCCTCTGATTAATTTGTGATTACCGTTCCTCATTACCATTTTCACAACATTTCACGATTCAGTGAGTCGGATCTCCACCATTGATTGTTTGAGTTTCGTTTCTTTTCTGAGCAAGTACCCCAGAAATGAAGTTTGAAAAATGAGAATAAAGCATCGAATTGACTGATTCGATTCCATATTGCCCGAAAATTTTTGTTCCATTCACTCGAAAATGCTGATCACTGCCATTTGTCAAATAAGCTCGGTAAAATCACTTCTTATCCAAGCATTCTGATTATAATCCACTTTTTATCTCAATTCTTCAATTTATGAAACCAATCTCAATATAGGAAACACATTAAGAGGTCGAGGTGTGAAACAGTAAAACAAATGGGGAGTACGAAAGATTCCGGGTGGAGAAAATTTCGAAACCCAAACACATTTTCATACCTTAACCAGGTGTCTCATTTGTTCTATGTTGTTATGGCATATTGTTCGTCAGGTGGTTGCCACGAGAGAGTCAACCCGATTCACTTTCCCTCCGACCCGACTCTTTTAACCCAAGCCGAAGAAATATTACAAATACCAAATAAACACACTGAAACAGCCAGCAGCCACAAATCCAAATGTGTAAACAAGCATATTCCGACCAAACTAAACAGACAATGAGAATGGTGACACCGCCCAAAAAACGACCAACCTCGACGATTTCGCGAAAAGAGCAGATTTTCCTGTATCCACACTCATCCAATTCCTCATTCACCATGTTGCAAGCGTGTTTGTCGTCATCTCCAACCACTTCATTTGTCCCAATAATTTTGAAAAGAGCCAAAACACTATGGATGGTTTCACTTTTTTTATTCTTCTCCAAATTCTTAAAATCACTCAAATATGATGGAAAAGGGGTTTGTTTCGAAATTGAGCTTCGATCGTGACGAGAAACGACACTTTTTTGAAACGCCAATTTGACACATTTATTGTTTCAAAAACAGATGAGAGAAGATCATGAGGTGAGACAATGTGAAAAAAGAAGGTTCTACAATGGAGAGTACGGATAAGATGTATTGTTAAGAAATAGAGGCAAAATACTCATCAGTCTCTAAAATGCTCTATTGCACTTGAATTATCAGTTGAAATTAGATTTCTGCATGAACCCAGGAGTACAATAGGCATGGGCAGTGGTCGGTCTGAAAACCTCGAGTCCAGTCCCTAAAAATAAAAGAGTCGGCGACTTTTTTGAAGTGCCCTTTAGTCGAGTGGAAGCATGACAGCTTTTTGTTCCCCGGACCCAGGATCGAATCCCGCCCTGGACACTTTATTATTGACTTTTTCTCATTTTTGATTCACAACATCTCTATAATTAGTTCATCACTTTTTTCACAAAATTACTGTTCCTGAGGTCGTGGTTCAAGAGTCCCTGAGTCGGTCTGTCTTTCCCCAACATTGGACTAAAAGTCGGCCTGTCCGACCGACACCGACTTTCCTCCTTTGTTCTGACAGCATACCCGCTGATCCAAACAAATGACAAAGGGTGTTCTTTTTCTTCTCAACCCTAAACAATCACTTTTACTTCATTTCTCACCAAAAGATGTCGTGATCAAGCCCAAGTCTGTAACTTGTCGACTAAGCAAGATAAGGATACTTTACAACAGTAGTATGCACATTCACTGTTTGGTCACTCTTACTTGCCTCTTCCTCTTGATGTATGCGAAGTGGATGTCCTGTCCATCAACCATCTTCAACCATCTCAGTCTTCACCAAATCACAGAAGCATTCCTGATACATCCTCATTTCACCCACCCCAGGTGTGTACTCTCTCTTTTATATCATCATTTATTCGTTTGTGATTGTTATGAATGGTATTTGATGATTTAGCAATCAGTTTTCGGTTCTAGCATGGTCGAAAGCCAAGGAATCATTTTAAGTGTGGAGGACAACGAATCCATTTTGAACAGCAATTGACAATCTTGCTGGTCACACTTAATTTGGAGATGATGAAATGGAAAGAACAGCACACGAGTGGCGAAATCCGTCCCTCCACTGCGTGGTATGCAGATCAGAACGGGGATGACATTGTGTCTGTTTACATTATTATTGTTCCATTTGCATGGTTTCTTTCTCCTTTCTAGTCTTTTCCTTCCTTCATCTGGTGTTTTTTCTTTTTTGTTTTGGTCATCTCTATCAGGTTCATTGGTAGTGAAGTCTCCCTCCAAACAGGCGAAACTATATCTTCAAACGACTTCTTTCACCTGGATAAGGAGATGCTTGTGTTACAATTTGTGAATACAGAGGGATATAAGTCGTCACCACATTCTCTTCACCCGGTGGTGGAGAACGGAACATTCCATGTGTTTGGGGGATGAATCAGAACAGAATGACTGATTTGTCTGCACTGGATTTCACGACACTGACCTGGACATTCCTGACACCCGGAAAGAACCAGCCACCGCCGATCTGCTCGCACGTGGCAGTTTATTCCCTTGCGTCTTGCTCCATGATTGTTTGTGGAAGTCTGACGTCAGAACGTGCAGAGAACAAGCTGTGGACATCCTCCTGCTCCCAACATTCTTGGTCGGTTATGACGACTGTATCGTCACCTCCACAACCCCACCATTTCAACTCGAAGTACATTCAATTCATCCCCACTACACTTCAAGCTACATCCATCACAACGTTCATTCGTCAATCCAAGCTGTAACAAGCAATCTCAACACTCTATACATTAGTCCAGAATTCCAACTACTCCACCTGCAGCGGATCCAAAAGTCGCATCAACATCGTATCTCAGCCAATAAAACAACTGTTCTCACAAGGGACAGTCCTGTTGGAGGGTATTTTCAGAATCTCTCCATCCAAATCAACGATCGACGAGCTGCGAGGGAAATACCAAAGAAAAGAGATTTAGAGTTGTTCAAAAGCAGCCACATGTTCTTTCAGGCTTCTTAAAGACAATTCTGGGTGAGCTCCTCCTATCCTTCGTTCAAGTTTCGATGTCCCTTTTATCCATCGCCGCGCTGTCGACACTGTGCCCGTCACACGCGATGCGGCTTCTAATAACCCCATTTCTGACCCAAAAGCGGGGTATCATGTCCTTGATGTGCTCGTCCTTGGGAAAGGTGTTTTGACCGCGCTTTCTCGAAACACCTGTTCTGTTCCAACAGTACTGTGGCTGAAGCGCTGTACAGATCAGAAGGGAGTGTTGGGACGTTCAAGAAGGAGCTGGGGTGGATGCTGGGGAATGTGAAGGAAGAGGGAAGAGTAAGTAGGAAGCTGTTCAACCAGCACTCTCCCTCTTCCCTTCAGACCGCTCGCCTAACATGGCGCAGCTGAAGAAGTGCTGACCTGAGTGTTCTTGGGATTCCGTGTTCCGAGAGACGAAGAAGGATGTTGTAGTGGTGTGTCTGCAGATTCGAGAGAAGGACACGATGGACAGCCGAAGGGAAGAACATCGACAGAAAGAGGGGAATTCGCAATGTTAAAAGAAGAACAAGATCGCCTGCAGATGGAGGATATAGAGAAGATTCCAAGGAAGGCGGATGAAGAGGAGAGGATGAGTGAGGGAACACAACACCAATTCTCCCCTTTAATTCACAAGACAACAATTATCTGCTCATTTTATCTTCTCACACACTCACATATGTCGTATTTAGCGAATATTTTGGTAATAGAGACAATCTGAACAGACATGAAAAACAGCTCGGAGAAAAGGGGTTGATCCTCCCGAAAAGTAGTCGGTCGGTCGACGAGCAGTCGGACCGACCGCTGCCCATGCCTAGAGTACAATTATTTTTTCTTGAATTGGACACATACTTGCACCCATCTGGCAAGATCATCATCGATCGTGTCCTGAACACTCCTTTCCTTTGTCTATCTGAAATTATGAGAGATAATTGAGAACAAACAGGTTTTATATGTCTGTTTGACACTGGTGAAGAGACATTGGGACATCATTATCTTAATCTCCAAGAGAAACCGTCATGGAAAAAGAGAATCCGCTTTCAGGTGCTACGAGTTTCAAAGAAAGTGAAAAGGGCACACCCGATCTTCACACATGTGACTTGATGTATATCGATCTGAGTGGAACGCAGTTTATCAAAGGTGGAGGAGTGAGGTCACAATGAAGTTGGGAGAGTCAGTGCTTGAAAAGAGGATGGGAAGAAACGAAGTTTTGAGAGAATATATCCGTGGAGATTGAGGACTTTAATCAGTTCCTGGAACAAGAATGAACAGAATTTGATAGAAAGACCAGTGAAACGGATGGATTCTTTCAAAATTATTGGGACATTTGCGATTCGATAATTGGCTTCTACACACTCATGACACTCGCCACCTTTGCTCTCATCCTTCCCTAGGCCTTTGTGATGACAGTTAACAATGTATGATCGAGCATATTCATCCAACCAAAGCATATATCACACATAATTTTCTGTCCATCCTCCTATTTCGAAACCACACTCAAGTGACAGATTCTAAACATATTCCTCCAAGATATGAGTCTGACAGGTGAATTAAGTCGTCTACGTTCTCGACAACCGCGCCTCTCGCAACTTGCAGAGGCTGATCACCACCACTTCACGAGAATTCCACTGTTTTGTTGGTTTTCCTTTCTTACTTTCAAGTCATCCCCTTTCCTTGCTCCATTCAAAATCCCTCAGAGAACGGTCTTCATCAAGTGTGGTCTTCACTGTTCCACAAATTGTCAAATGGGTTGATCGAGGTCAATTGTGAGCTCAAGTGGAACGGTTTGTTTCTAATGTACTTTAATCCCTCTCATTTGACCATGTGATCATCAATTTGAACTTGTTTACATATTTTTTCAGAAATGGAGCAGTATCACTTTGATTAAGGGTTGGGGATGCGGTATAGGCAAAAAAGGGGATGTGTTATAGTCGTCCCCATCTGGCTCCATCAGATCTGATAAAACAGGTTTTCCTGACTTTCGAAACAAAATCTCACCTCACAAAAAAGTGTCTGAGTACGTTGAAGCAGACTCCATTGTGCTCGGTTCCGGGAGAATGTCTTATATCCATCATCGTTATCTTAGTTGTCTATTTCGGCTGCTCTCTTCCTTCAGATGTGTACAGTTTTCTCGAAAGCACTCCACTCTTCTCGATTCCTCCAAACTCTGTCATCATCGCTCAATCAGTCCTCCTCAACCACACATCAATCAGCTCTCGCAGGAACCCACAACAAGCCTTTTTGATGGAGCTCTTCTTCGAGAGGATACTTCACACCGAAATCCACACACTTTTCGTCACGTATAACTTCATCCTTTCAAACAAATCCGCCGCTTTTCTGAACTCACACCTCTTCGGATTGCATTCGCTATTTCACCGAGGTTTCCAAATCAACCTCAACGAGACCTCCGACCTCGACTTCCAATTAGTCCTCTGGTCATTCATCTCGTTTTTTATCCGAACTTTTGCCAGTTTCCAAGAACTTGTGGATCTGTACTCTTTCTACCCTCCTCCAAACATCATCCCTTTCCTTTCGTCGGCTATTGTCTCACGACGAGGGGCCGTCGAATTCGGATATAGCTTCTCCGTCTTCTTCGAGCATCTGCTGTATTCGTGTGCACCGTTCGGTGAGCTTTCAAGTTTCTCGAAAATCGTTCAGTTCATCAGACAGACTGGTTCACAGTCAATTCTGTTCAGTGATGAGACAATTGACTCTTCTCCGACTCTCAACTGTATCGTCAACCTGCACTGGCTCAGCCTTCCAGCGGCATTCGATTCCCCCTTCCTCCCTTTCTTCCCATCGTGAAAATTCTCTGGGTAAGTTGGGATTATTGGTTACTATCCCTTTCTGACCTCGAAGTTGAGATGCTGATCGACACTAATGCTGTCATCAAAACATTCACGCCTTTGCTCCCTCATCTTGTTGACATCAGTTTGCATTCCTCGTCCTTCATCGTCTTCAGCTGTCACAGATCTCCCAAAGATCGAAGTTATTCGACACCTGCACAAAGTCCTGCTGTATGCTCTTCATCTTCTCTTATTTCTGAAGATCTTCGAGTCCTTGGCATGTATTACCCCTGTAGGTTATCGGAACCCTGTAGGGGCTTTTACTAGACGCAGTCCACGTAATGACTAGAGGCAGTCCGTTTTTTTGACTAGAGGCAGTCCGCTCCTTACTACAGGCAGTCCGCGAATGGCTACGGGCAGTCCGTGTTATTTTGTGTCAATGACGACGAGTTTTTATACTTTAGATGGTCTAAACGAAGGCAGGGCGGATTTGACATCGCATGAGAAAAATAGATACTTATCAGAGCCCATCTGGAGGATTTAGGGGTCGATTTGAAATCGTGTGGAAAGATCAAAACAGACTGTTGATAGTTGATCAAATTTTATGAATTGACCCCCAGTTGCTTCATAATTTGTTTTAATCTCTATTTAGTCACTTTTTGTCAGTCGTAAACCGAAGGTGAAGGTGGTAGTGAGATGTGCAAATATTTCGTGATAAAGGCGAAAGATGAGGATTTATTTGGTAAAAGTGAATATTTTCACAGTGTCTTAGTCCTCATCCTTCAGTTGTTCTTCTATCTCTTCCTACCGTCTGAGAGCGTCGAACATTCTCTTTCTCCTTCTTTCTCGCAGCGATTCCTCCACTCCACTTCAACTTTATCTCCGTCCTGAACTGAGCGTCGCTCGAAGTGAGGTGTCCCAATATTAATGGCGGGATGATGTTCACAGCGAGTGACTGGGAGGTGTGTGTGGACAGTTGCGAGAATGGAAGGGAATCTCGTGACGCATTCTCCTCATTTCCTCCTCGCTCATTTGCCTCCTCTCCACTTCCTCATTCTCTCATGTTCATACTGTTCTACCATCTCCCTCTTCCTTCTTCTGTCCTCCTCGCTTCTCTTCACTTCCAACACAAGCTGCTTCTTCCTCTCCAACCTGTCTTCTTCCTCCTACCCCCGCTATGCTTGTTTCTCCTTCTGTCGCCTCGTCCTCATCCCACACGTCTCTCCCCTCTCCATTCAGTCGGACATCTCGAAATGATTTTCTCCTAACTTCCTCTGTATGCCTGCCACCGACGATTGAGACGAGGCACGTTGCGATGTTGTGAGTGATGTGCTGTTCAATCCACTTCTGTCGTTGTGCGATGAGGAAGGAGAGTCCAGCCGATAAAGGTGTTCGTCTTGCCCAAAAGTGGGAATCGTTGTTTTGTATGAGGTTCTTTGAAGGGCCAGATGTGGAGAGGAGTGGATGTGAGTTGTGATTTTTCACTTTTGGAGGACCTGTTCGTTCAGAATGTGGTATAAGTCCTCGAATCTGATCCTACCTTTCCTCGCGTGTCAGTGGACCCAAATAACCTGTAGAACTGATTATGTCCATCATCTTGTGTGATATTCTTGGGCTTTATCGGTTAGTCAAGAAATAAGAGGAATTGGATGGCAATGTTTTATGTTGACTCTGTCGGCTTGAAGTACTTCATGTTGGCCAAGTGAATGTAAATTCAAACAGTAGTTCCGTCCTGCAGGTTGACCAGGAGGTCTGGGAAGATATCTTCTTCTCCTCGAACAGCTGACGATGTTTGGTTTGGGATCCGAACTGGATTATCCATCCCTTGAGAGAGAATCGTATCAAGTGATGGAATTAGTGAAGCTCCTTTACTCGAAAAGATGGTAGAAGGAGAGATCTCAGAGCTTCTCTTCGGTTGGTGGGGAATCGAGTCGGATAAACTTTTTGAGAAATAATGGTGATATTTGAGGTCTTATGAGGATCGAACATGGAAAAAAGAGTGGTCGACTAATTACTGTGAAGATGAGGAAAGTAAGAGGTAGAATAGAGGAGAATGAATTGTTCAGAGTTGATCTTTGCCGACAACTTTATTTTTCCGAGTGTTCAAAGGTTGTTGGCAGACCAGACATAATCGACACGAAAAATCTCTTTTGCACTGTGCTGGACCACTCTTCAACCTCGAATTGTTTATTTCACTCATATTTTGTCGGAACAAACACAGTCCCTCGACAACTGCCACTGATTCATCAATATATCCGAAGTCACTGAAATGGAATTTAAATTTGTCTCATTTAGCGTATGGTTTGAGAAAAACGGGTGATGCCAACGAAAATCACAAGAAGGAGTGGTCTGAAACGACAACTTGAAATGAGATTGATCCAAAGATTTTAGTGAGTCACTCCACCCAAAAAAGAGACTAATCGATTCGATGTCTACACACAAGATGTGAATCAGAACGATCATACAGGTATTTTTTGTATTTAGTGAAATGTATTCAAAATGGTCAGTGTGTTCGGATATAACATCGATTGCGATTGACTTTCATCTTAACTGGTTTCCTGGAGTCAATGAAGGGGATGAACAATCTCAAGATTCAAACCTCGTTCTCATTAATGCAAAAAAGCCCGGACTGCCTCTAGTCATTAGCGGACTGCCTGTAGCAATAGGCGGACTGCCCGTAGTCAAAAAAGCGGACTGCCCGTAGTCATTATGCGGACTGCGTCTAGCAATACCCCCCTGTAGGTTGTGGGAACTCTGTAGGTTGTGAAAAGGAACCCTGTAGGTTGTGAAAGGAACCCTGTAGGTTGTTTTGGAACTCTGTAGGTTGTGATTGTCCAGCTTGTTCCCCGCTCATTCCGCTCTTTGAAGTGCACAAGAGACCTAAACTGGATTCATATGTCCTTCATTGTGTGATTGTAAAGTATTCTCAGCATTACACTCTTTTCAGCTTTTATTCCTTTCATATTCTCATTCTTCTTGCTTCTCACCCTCAATTTTCTACTGTGTGTTTTGATACAATCATAACTGGTCGTGATCCTCGATCAAGACCACAACAGCAATGCCAGAGATTGACGAATCCAAAGGACACTATTGTAACTATTCTCTTTCCATTTCGCATATATTCATCTTTTATCTTCCTTTTCTCCCTATATTCAACACATTAACCCGATAGATCGTGAAAAGTGCGTTGGATCAACAATGTTTGGGAAAGCACACAATTTCCTCCGAACCGATTTCCAAAAGAAATCAGAAAACGATGCAGCACTATCATATGTTTGGACTTTTCCACAATCCCCCCTCTAAGCATCCCTCTCTTTCACACAGTTCCAGTCCAACCTACAGGGTTCCGATAACCTACAGGGGTAAAACATGCCGAGTCCTTCAGCTGTGTCTGTTGTGTTGGCATATCTGACACGCATTGTTGCTGCAAGCGATGACGAGGCGCGGATGGTGTTCGTGAATGAGGGAACGATCGATTGTGTCATTACCGCTATTTCTTGGTCACGTTATTTGGAGGATTATGAGCACGGGATCGCCATGATCGGCGATCTTCTTCGAGTAGTTCGGTGAAAGAGAAATCAAAACACTTCTCACGTTAGTTCCACGGTGCACAAATATCTCCGCACATCTGGTTGATCAATTTGGTGGGAATCTCGAATAAGGTCCTCTTTTCAGAAAGTGTCCATATGTCCACAATTTGGTGACTCAGTTCAATCCTGCAAGATCTCTCCCTCTTTCTAGTTTCATTCTCCCTTTTCTGTTTTCATTTCACATTCTCGATCCCACAGAAAAATGCATCAAGAAAGATCAGGTACAATCACATGACTCAATTCTCAAGTTCAAAAAGAAGATCAGACCCTTTTATCTGTTTTCGACACACTCTCAGAGATGAAGGTTAAGGTCACTCGTCGAAGAACTGGCACACCCTCCAAATTAACTGGGGAACAGTCCCGAGCACATCCAATCAGTTCACCTGAATGGACCCTGGTTTTCGCCTTGCTTTCCTCATTGCCTCCACTCGATCCTTCAGTCAAACATCTCCCCACTTCTCAAAGTGCTGCAATGTGATGAAGAAGATATTGTTGTTGAAACACTCCGAGTGTTGCAGAAAATGGCCTCTGGTTGACATTCTTGTTTTTTCATCGAGTTGTTGTTAACTAATTTGGATGTATTCCAGAATGTGGGTCGGGTGACAGTTTTAATGATTGGTGTCCGTTTCTGTCTCCATTGTGTTGTGGAACGCACTCATCTGGACTTCTGGTCTCTCCTTTTCTATTTTGATCATTCTCACTTTTCAGGCTGAATTGATGAAATTGCTGGATCTTCTGTGTTTGTGGTTTTCTTACTGATGATGATGAATGTTCTTTTCATTTATTTCAGATTCGAAATCACCATCGTTCGTTCGCTCGTCGCTCTCCACTGAAATTCCTTCTTTCATCATCGCCCAATTTGGAACTTGGCCGAATTGCCCTGCATTGGAATCAGTGTGTTTCATTCTTTTATCTTACTCATTTATTTTCAGTGCTGTTCTTGCATGGAATCGCTTTTTTTCAAACCTGAAATCATCGACTCGCTTTTTCTCCTGCACAGGGATTTCATCATTTCAACATTCGGAAAAATCGGGAAAGAACCGCCTTTGTCAGCAGTTGTCACCACTTTAGCTCGGATTTCTCTCTGCCCTAATGTCAAAATCGCAGACTACTCTCTCGAGTCCCTTTACCGTATTGTTGTACGAGACCCACCTGCTCTCACTCTTCTCCCCTCACCCATCTTCCCATCATCTTCCCGAAACCAACAATATTCTGGTCTCTCGTTCCTAACTGCTCTGACAAAGAAACTCAGAATCGTTTTCTCCGAATTCCGAACGAATCTCCAAATCGATCCTTCAAACTTCTCAAAATACACCCAGCTCACAAATGATAATCAATTCAACGTCACACATTCTCTTAACGTTTGTTCCTTCTCGACACACCTCCCATTTCTCCTTTTGAAAGCTAATCCACCAATCGAAGTGTGTTGTCTTTTTTCTTCATTTCTCATCAATATAGGTTGATTCTGCGGTAATTCGAGAATTGATTCTCTTTGTGAAGGAGGCTCTCAGAACCATCCTCACCCACGTGGAAAACATCGACACTCTCATCGCTTCTCTTCCCTCCGACTCTTCTTCAACCACCCCATTGGTTTCTGGAGTAACCATACAAACTATAGATTCTCTCAAACAACTTCGAAATGATTGTGAAGACTTCCTGAACACTGGATGGTGTTTCTTCATCAATGTGACGAACAAAATGACAGATCCCCACAAATCATCCTTCAAAACAATCGTCCTCGACGACCCATCCTTCCCTGACCTCATTCTCAACTCTCTCAAACTCTCTCACAAAGACTTCAGAACGACAACCGTGATAACAGTCAATAACACCCTTATTCAGTTTCCATGGATGAAGGAACGATTCATGATCGTGAATCTTGTTGAGAGGATGTTAGAAACTGTTGATTTTGACTCACTTGATCTCTTGAAGTTCGAAACTCTTGATCCTCTCACCACTTTCATCGACTACATGTCTACTCCGATTGGAGACGATGAAGAAGCACATTTCGACCAATATCCTCTCATTCGTGTTTCTGTGTTCGAGCCAGCCAAACAATTCATCACATTCATCTTCAAAAATTCACACAAACTCGATCTGGCGAAAGAAGACAAACTAAGACTCGGGACTCGTCTTTGTATGCATCACCTTTTCATCACAAACATGGAACTTCGATCCGACGAACACGATGCCGCCTTTGTGTCAGAACTGGTGAAATGGGAAACACGACAGATGGTAGAGATGGAGAACGAGAAGCATTTCCAGGTATTCTTCGAGAGCATGTTGACCAGAACGTCTGAATGGAATCAAGAGGAACGAGAGCGGCAGAAGAGACGGCAATCGCTTTTGAGAGAAGAAGGGTGGGACGATGCCTTTGAACTGCGAGTGGTGGGGATAGAGGTGGACACAAACCAGGACCTGATTGATTTCGCGGAAGACTTCAGAAACGAGCTGAGATTCAATTGGGACTTACTCTGGTCGAGATTCTGATGGGTCTCCGGTGACAACCGTCCTCAAAATGTGATATTAGTCGTTGCTTCATTTCACCATGATCATTTCACTGGGAGCTATTTCCATTCAAAAGACGATTTGTTGCGTAGAACAGGAATGGTGGGTCCCCAGAGCCAAAAATTCGGGAAGGGTAAGTATATGGTTGATATGGACTAATATTTGAGGCAGAAACAATGTGTTTCGAGAAGGTCATTCAGACAGTCTTAGATCGTGCCATAATTTATTTCGTTGCTGAGTGAGCACTTTCGTCCATGATCTATGGGAATTCGATTCATCCATCTCAACCATTATCATATCCTACCATCAAATCGAGATCTGTTTGATCTAAAACCTCTTCCTAGCGACGGAATCAACGTGTCTTCTTTGTTTTGATCGAAATTAAGCAAAAGTCCCAGAGCAACAGAATTTTGAGATCGAAATCAAAAGATGAATGGAAGGCTGGTGATCCTTGACTTTGCTCCGTCCAGAATGTCCTGAGAAAACAGGCTGAGTTTGTGGGCGACTTGAACAGGCATCGGAAGACTGATAGCGCCAGGGTAGTTGCAGTAGAGATGGCAGAGCTGGTATGTGAAGTCTTGCAGCTGGTGGTTCGTCCACTTCAAATCGCTTTTTAACACAACAAATCGTGTTGGGAGTGCTGTGGTAAAGCGGTTCACTGCTTGCGCAACAAGAAAGAAATCGTAGAAGAGAGGAGAGGTGACGACTGAGTCGACGATGGTTCCGGGTTGAACATTCTGCCCGTTCGGAGTGAAGAAGCGGTGATTGATTCTCTTGTTCACCATGATGAAGGCTGTTTGTGGGCGATACACAGGTTGTGCCGCGAAGTCCCGGATTCCTTTGATCATCATGTTGTATTCACCTTGGACGGCAGCCTCGAATTGTGAGTCACCAACACCATCTCTGTACATGATGATTGTGGAGGGAGGAGCTCCGTTTTCACGGACGTAGAGTTCTAACGACTTTTTGATGAACGTGTCGAGTTCTTCGGTCAGAAGTTCCTGTCTCCCTGGGAGGATCATTGTCGACATGTAATACTGAGTCATGTCTTTCGAATATGATGCGGCAAGTGCGGCATAGCTCTGTTTTTTTCTCATCGAACGAGAGACGTCGATCGAGCAAACCATCACACCTCCACTTTCCTTCATGGTGCTCTCTGGATTTTGTTTCACCCATGTTGGATTTTGGATCCGCCAGCACGACCCTTTGATCTTTGCGACAATTTGGAGCCAAAGTCCGCTGATAACAGAGAGATTGTTCTTCTGGACGTTTTTGCTGAGGATGCATTGAGACATCCTGCCGCATATGCAGGTTACATGCTGCTTCAAACTCCGATACAATGCGGTTGTCTTTCTCGGGAGAATAAAGAGGACGAGTTGGTGGGTGTTGTACCGTGCTGGTTGGAATTGCTTCTCGAACTGATCGAAGAAGGTTCTTTCATTGTCGACAACCATTCGGTCAGGGTTGGCAACCAATTGAGGGTTTTTGGCAACTCTTCGCAAAGAAGCCATGAATTGTGGGATGTTCTGCTCGTCCTGCTTCTGGAAAACCAACAGCCACTTTTGGAGAGCAACCGGTGCGACCAGAGTGTTGTGTGTGACGCTATCTCGAAACGAACCATAGCGAACCTCCTCCTGTTTACCTCCTCCCCACTGGAGAACGATAGGCGGACAGATTCTGGCGTCGATTGGAACCATTGTGTTGGAAACTGCTTCAATCCCAGATTCAGGGAAGTGTTTAGATGTGAACAGCGTCTGTGTCACTTGCTCGATTTGTCGCTTTCGGTCTTGCGGCGATGACCCTATTCTGTCTTTGATCTCTTTCATCGCAAAGAAATTGCTGTGGAACTCCTCTGGAATCCCAGTCATGTATGCCACTTCACTCGGAATTGCAACCGGCCTTGAGGAGGCTGTGAGTTTGAACGCACGCCCCCGCTGCCAGTCGCCATGCAAAGGAGAAGTGGCTGTTGAGGTTTCAGAGAAATTTTGTGGCAATCTTTGAAGTAATGCTCGACGGTTTCTTGAACAGGAGCATCCTTCCCCACTCTGCGCGGAAAAGTGTAAGTCCGTGGATTTTGATCGGTGAGAACTTTCACAATTCGATAAGTCATGATTTTTTCGCCATGTCTAAAAAGAAGCAAAGGAGAAATTATGTGAAGAGAGAGAACATACTTTGTGAGAATGAACATTCCTTCGAGACTCGCAACTTTGTCTTCTCGTCTGATTCCGTCCTTTTTGTTGAGGAAGTCGAGAACCGTATCCTTTCGTAAAATGCTGTGAATCTTGTCAGCGACCATCATTGGACCTTTTTGGGACAGATATATCGAAAATCTTGTTCCGCTCCAGATTTCTATTCCGTATTGTGGGAGTTCTTGCTTGTGTGCAGGATGGACCATATCTCGACGAATTTGAACAGATCCATTTAGTGCCTGGACTCTCTTTAAGAGGATATTGAGCTGTTGAAGAGGGAATGAAATATCGCCTGGATTCCATTCTCTAACAAGCTCAAATCCAATCTTGAAACTTTGTTTCTTGCCCTGAATTGAGTCATCCAGCTGAAATTGAACTGTGTCAGGCGGTGATTGAAATGAATAGAGAGATGTATTGTCGAAAGCTGGCGAAGTGAGAAAGAGAAAATCATACCACAGAGAAGAGGGGCCAGTGAGTGATCAATCACACGATCGATAAGTCCTACAGAAACGAATAGGTAAGGTAAAATCGAAGAAAAAACGTTGTCTTCGTTTTCGTTCCCTTTGAGAATCGAGGGGTGGATCGAAGTGGACTGAGTATTGGTACATCGAGATCATGACTCTGATTTCATACGAATTGGCAACTATTTGGAGGTTTTGAGAACGACCCGAGGGGGGTTGGACGGGTGGTCTGGGGGCAAATTGGATAAGTTCGCTCATGATGATGAATACTGACTGGACAAATCAACTATTCGGGGATCTGATACCATAACAAAATAACCGTTTGTTTCGGGACAATTCGACCAAGTTAAATGGGTTCCAAATTGTCAGAAAACCATTTAAATACATAGATACTGAGAATACTTTTGAGATACGATCTGATGATTCGGCCAACAGAACAAAAGACAGTTGATCGGACCCGCTTGAAAATGATGTGTCATTCCAGAACGCGATCAAGGCTGACACAGTTTTTTACAGAATTCCGAAAAAAAGGAATGTTCGAAAATGACACGAAGTAGAAGTTTTGGTCTCACACAATGCTCCAAATGTGAGAAAGCTTCCGGACATCCCCACCACACCCCTCGTATTGGTGAGTGTGACAAGAAGACGAAAGCGGAGCTAGTGAGAATCTGAAGCGACATGTGAGGTGACAAATGAACGAGTGACGAGAGAATGAAGACAGATGAAAGCAACGAAGAAAGGCGATATCAAATGAAGAACGTCACGGCGGAGAAAAACTGTTTCCGATGGAAAGAAGAGTGTGGTGATTGTTTGATGACTGTCGTTGATTCTGAATGTGATCTGGTTCATCGAAGTATCGCTGAGGAACCTGAATACACTGAGTCAGAAGATGGTGTCCACGCGAGGCGAGACTGGCAGAGATAGTTGAGTGTGACGTGAAGTGCACAGCCCGCTCTTGCGGCGATGTGGTGAACGACACGGAGATGGTGGAGATGATTGTGGGTGTAATGTGACAGAGAGTGTATGAAACACGAGGTTGTTTTCGATGTGGGAAGAAAGGGATGATAAACGGTGCGTTGATGGAGAAAGTGGAGTGGCGTCAAGTTGATTATTGGGCCGGATCTTTCAACTCGTTGTGAGACAGGACGTTCGAGTCTTCTGGGTGAGTGGAGAGGAACTCTCCAATCTCGGAAAGCGAAGGACGCTGCTCTGGATTCGCTGACAAGCACTGGCGGATCAGAGCGATGAATTCGTCGTTCCGAAGTGAGTCCATTTTTGGACCAATTCCTGTTCCCGATTGTCGTTGAGCATTCACTGCATCCAGCTCTCCAAACGGCACTTGACCAGTCTCAATTTCCCACAAGACGAGGCCAAGACTAAAAACTGCCGCTTTGTGTCCATCCACAACACTCCCTCCACTAGCCACCACTTCAGGAGCTCGCCATCTCAGTCCATCCATTCCTGCCTGCCCCAAATCCTTTGGCTGGTTCTGTTGAGATGAACTGGCTTCCAACGTTGCAGGTTGTTGTTTCGCGTGAGCCGCTTCGAGTTGTGCCTCTTCCGCATTCATTTGGAGCTTCAGTTGCGCATTTCCAGCTGTGTCAATCAGAATCCAGTGAGACGACAGTCGAGTCAAAACATCGCTCGCTTGACGATTCGCGAGAACTGCCTTCAGTCCGTTTACGAGCTGGAGTCCGAGTGCTCGCTTCGGCATCTCCCTCTTTTCTTTGTGCAGCACCGAATAGAGCGTTGTGGAAGCACCGACGAAGAAGATGAGGTGGGCACAACTCCCACAATCGAAGTGATGGTGTAACGAGTGTTGAATTTCAGATTTTCGTTGGATGAAGAGACGAAAGTGCCCGTCCCATCCAAAAATTCAATTTCTCCCTTTATTTCTGATGGATTCTCGTCATCACGAATTGTAACTTTATATTTCTGTGATGCAATCGGCACGTTCCCCTTCATCTCCAACCTCATCCTCCCTGACGTCGCATCGAATTCGACTGTCGCTTTTTCAGTCAGATTCGGCCCAATCTTGTCGAATGCTGCCTCCTCCGCCCTCTCAAACACATTGACTGGTCCATCCTCCCCTTCCACCACGACGACTTTGAACAGTCCAGCAGAGTCCGGAGTGATCGTCGTGAAGCATTCATCGAACGACAATTCAGGAATCACGTGGAATGCTTGGAGATCAACATAGAGATCTGCGAAGGCTGTTGCATTCTCGGTGAGTGGTGTGTTGAAGTAGAGACGTGAGTTATCCACTCGGTTCTCGATGAACTGCACACGAGTGAACGATGCTGGACGAGGTCCGGACATCAAGAAAGGATACAGCGTGATCGCTCCTGTCGACCCAGAAGAGCATTCCTTCACCACACAATCCTCCATCGAGAATTCTGATGAGACGATGAGAAACACAGCGCCACCAGCAGACGGTGTTGAACAATTCACGAACTCACAGCCAATCAGTTCAAGAGGCTGGCTGACTGTTGAAGATAACCCGCCCCCAACAGAGAAGGGGTCCATGAGAGTGGTTTTGCATCGGATGAACTGGGTGTCGACAAGGGAGAGTGGTTGTTGATACATCAGATTCAGGCCACCAGCCATCTGTCCACTTGCACAATCTTCGAAAATGAGATTGGCGAGGACTTGTGAACCGAGTGGAGAGAGTTGTGCGTAATAAAGACCGCCAGCTGTTGATGTTGGACTGGTCGATGAACTGTCACGGCATTCGACAGCGACGAATAAGAAGAAGAAGACGACGAAGAAGATGAGGTGGGCACAACTCCCACAATCGAAGTGATGGTGTAACGAGTGTTGAATTTCAGATTTTCGTTGGATGAAGAGACGAAAGTGCCCGTCCCATCCAAAAATTCAATTTCTCCCTTTATTTCTGATGGATTCTCGTCATCACGAATTGTAACTTTATATTTCTGTGATGCAATCGGCACGTTCCCCTTCATCTCCAACCTCATCCTCCCTGACGTCGCATCGAATTCGACTGTCGCTTTTTCAGTCAGATTCGGCCCAATCTTGTCGAATGCTGCCTCCTCCGCCCTCTCAAACACATTGACTGGTCCATCCTCCCCTTCCACCACGACGACTTTGAACAGTCCAGCAGAGTCCGGAGTGATCGTCGTGAAGCATTCATCGAACGACAATTCAGGAATCACGTGGAATGCTTGGAGATCAACATAGAGATCTGCGAAGGCTGTTGCATTCTCGGTGAGTGGTGTGTTGAAGTAGAGACGTGAGTTATCCACTCGGTTCTCGATGAACTGCACACGAGTGAACGATGCTGGACGAGGTCCGGACATCAAGAAAGGATACAGCGTGATCGCTCCTGTCGACCCAGAAGAGCATTCCTTCACCACACAATCCTCCATCGAGAATTCTGATGAGACGATGAGAAACACAGCGCCACCAGCAGACGGTGTTGAACAATTCACGAACTCACAGCCAATCAGTTCAAGAGGCTGGCTGACTGTTGAAGATAACCCGCCCCCAACAGAGAAGGGGTCCATGAGAGTGGTTTTGCATCGGATGAACTGGGTGTCCACAAGGGAGAGTGCTGTTTGATACATCAGATTCAGGCCACCAGCCATCTGTCCACTTGCACAATCTTCGAAAATGAGATTGGCGAGGACTTGTGAACCGAGTGGAGAGAGTTGTGCGTAATAAAGACCGCCAGCTGTTGAGGTTGGACTGGTCGATGAACAATTGCTGAATCGGCACGATTTGAGAGTGAGTTTGTTGTTTGAGGTGAGATATAACCCACCAGCGAATGTGGTTGCAGAACAGAACGAGAAGTGAAGACCGGTGAGAAGTGATTCGGTGGATCCAGATGATGCTACGAACCTCAATCCACCACCCGAAAGACCAGTTGACGAGGGAGCAGGCCCACACTCAACAAATCGACAATCCACGACAGATGCCACGCTCCCGTGTGAAAGATACATCCCAGCACCGTTGTTCAGAGACGTGCAGGACGTGAAATTGCACAACCTGACTTCAATTTGTTGAGATTCGATGTTTTCATTGTTTAAGGACACCGGGCCTCCCAATTGATCGTCACTCTGGATATTCACGAAGGAGCAGGAGAGGATGGAGATGGTGCCGGAGTACTTGTCGAAGGTGAGTGGACGGGCAGATGCATAGTTGGCACCAGTGAAGGGGCAGTGGGAGATGGAAATGGAGGTTGATTGGGTGTTGGAATCAAACTTGTATTTTGTGCTATCTGCGAATGGGAGTGTGGTTTCATCGTCGAGGATGATGGAGGGGGATGAGTTAGGGTCGGTGTTGGGGGAGGAGAGGAGGGAGGAGAAGGAGGAATTCGAGCACAAAAATGAGCCTCCATTGTTCACATCTCGAATTGTCGATCCTGATAAATGCGAACTTGTCAGCGACACAACACATCCCAACATCTTCTGATGCATATGTGGAACGTAGGGCTGGCGGGAAGACCCAATCGAACTCATGTTCACAAACGAGCAGCTAATCAGTGATGACGAGATTATTCCAACATCATCTCCACATTTTTGAGGTGTTCCGGTTAGTGAGAGGCCAATACCGTCTTTTCCCACAATCATCTGAGAGTCAAACGAACATCCAACAATCGAGATTGATTGCGAATCTCCAACAGTTGGAAATGTTGATGTTTCCACAATACCATGCAACTGGCTATTTTCACTCGAGATCGAGCATTTTTTCACCACAACTGACGATTCCATGGTTGATTCCTCGAATATCGATGGAGAAATCAAAATCCCACTTGTCCATGGCGACAGTTCAATTATGCTTTCAGATATCGTCAGTATGCTGTTGGAAACAATTGCCAGCCTTGGTGATCTTGCGTCGTTCCTCTGCTGTCTTCCTTCGGCAGAATTGTCGATCAGTGAAAAGTTCATCCATTTCAACGACAGTGTTGAGTTGGTCAATGAGAACATCCAACATTCAGAGTGCTGTCTCTTTCCATCATCTGTATTCGAGTAAACTTCTGTCTTGTATGAAGCAATTAGTTCAGTCTTCAAATCGTCATTTTTGTTCGAAGGCTTCCATGTCAGTTCCATCAATCTATGTGCAATTTCAATGTGGTTACAAATGTATGTTCCGTCTGGTAACGAGATCGACAGATCTCCACATGGTTCAGGGCGAGAATGACTCACTCATGTTAACTGCTTCATTAGCTATCAAGGAAAAGGTTGGCGAGTCGCTGAGACGGAAGGGGTGAGAGAAGCTGTATTGATCTGAGGTTGTGCGACAGGTGCGGCGATGAGTGAGTGGAGGACGGATGGAAAGCGAGTTCTCTGGTTGGGGATGGGATGGCTTCGACTGTTGCTGAGGGCAAGCCAAAAACATTATCCAATATCGATGTGAGATGGCGGTGGAAGTCGATTGTTATCTCATTAAACGGGATTTCACGAGGCCTCAGAGTTTTGAACAGTTGAGGCAACAACTCGATCATAGCCTTGGCGATATCGAAGTGTACTGTTGATTTCGAGAAATGAACGTCCAAGAAGGAGAGAGTAACTGTTCGGAGTGGATCAAATGGATGACAAACTAGTTTGAGGAGAGTAGACGTCAGTTTCGTGTGAGGGCGTTCCGCTTTGGAGAATATGGTTTCGAGGAGCTGATTGTGGGGATATCTGCGATATTTGACGTGGAGGATGGCATATTCCAAGAAACAGACAGCATGATTCATTTCTGTTGCAGACAGGTCCATTTCAGAATCAATGTCATCGAACAGCGAGATACACCCCTTGTGCAGATCCTCCATCACGATCGAATCCTGCAACACTAATCTCCAATCTGATGTGATGGAGATGGGAAGAGAGATCTTGTCATCCTCCAGATGCACTTGTTCGGAAATTGCGGCGATTTTCATTCGCTTTCTTTTCATTTCATATTCCAGAACTTGCTTTGAAATTCGGATATATTGACGATCAGTGGCATTAATTGTGGGTAGATCGGTTGTGGATACAACAAGTGAAGAATTAATTGATGCATTCCTCCCAGTTCTGTCGATGGTCTCATTTGTAGAATCGTCGATATTTGGATCCCAAATACCAGCGGTATCAGATTAAATGAGTGGACTAGAGTGAGAATCGGTCAGGTTTCTATAACTTGTAGGCTTGGAAGGCATGTTTGTCAGTTCTTTCCCCCTTAATTTATCATCCCTCCCATCCTCTCTCAATTCCCCAAACGATGAGAACAACTTCCTCTTTCCTTCAATCGTCGGAAATACGCAATCCTGGTTCTCTGCTTGTCGTAGCATCAGCGAAAAATCAGATCGAACGATTCGACGACCTTCTTGCCTCTTTTTCAGATCCAAACGAGCCTGATCCTAAACTTTATCTACAATCTCTCGTTACTCTTCTGCAGAGTGTGTTTTTTTTATTCTTACAGATTTCTTCCCTTGTCAGGATTTTTGAACCATCTGACGAATGATGAACGAAACAATCACCTTCTTCGCTTTGGTGCGGCATTATCTCAACGTGATAGTAATGTTTGCTCTTTTTGTTCATTTTCTCTCCATTTCATCATTTTTTATTCTCCAGAACATCGATATTAAGTCTCTCACCACAATCGGTTTGTTTCTCCGTCTTTGATTGTTTCAGTATCATCCTGTGAAGATATAATTACTCTCTTCCACACTTCGGGACTCTCTTCTTCAATTATCCACGAAATCCAGCCAAATCATGCCAATACTCGTCGACTCGTTCAACTCGCCAAGCTTTCTGAAATCTGTCCCCTGGTCTCGGCTGCACCTATTTCAGAAGATCTTTCGTCCTTTTTCCACAGTTTTCTCTACCAAATTCAACAATATCTCGAAAACGACCACCCAAATCTTCATTCGTCTTTATCGACTTTTCTGGACATTCTCTGCAATGAACTTCTGGCCTGTTCCATCATTGGTTGTGGCGATGTCATATTTCAAACGATCGTCACCAATGTTCCCTCATTTTCGGAAACCCTTTCTCAACCAAAATTTCGACCTCTCCAGACGACATCCTCTTTTGGCATCTTTCAAAAGCTCATCAAAATCTCAGAAAATGAAACTGTTTGGATTTTTCATTGTTTCATCGATCTCATCAGGATCCAGTGGAGAGGATCCTGGCCTTTGTTGAGCCTCTCTCAAATCAGACTATTTCGGAAGTGTATGATGACAAAACCTATCCTCTCAATCTTCTATCTCAACATCTCCAACATACTGCCACATTTTTGAATGGTATTCCATTTTTGATCATCCTCACTCTTTCATCACTTCCTCAGCCCATCCCGACATCATCGACTCGTTTCTCAGAAGACTCATTGCCTCCACTGCTTTCTCACCCACTCTCTTCCGTCATGATCGACACCTCAACCTCATCTCCGCACTCTGCCAGTCTTCCTCTCCTCTATTCTCACAACTCAGCAGACCGCTCTTCGACCCAACATTCCCTCTCCACTCCCTCCTCTCCCCTCGCTCGTTCACCGACCCTGCCAGCACCTTCTTCCGCATAGCCAGCACAAACCCTGCCTTCTTCTGTCGCTTCGTCGAGAAGCATGCTACACACATTTTGGACCTGGCTGTCTCGATCGTTGTGAAGACGGTGCGAGTGGTGTCTGACGAGCCGTTTGAACCACACTGCCTGGACTTTGGGAGAGCCACAAAGAATTGGGTTCTTCTGCTCAACGCAATGGCAGAAGCGAAGATGAATCTGACTCAGACCAGTGCAAACTTCAGCTTGCGAACATCCTCTCTTCTCACTCTCCTCATTCTCTGTGCTGCAAACACGAACGAAGAGCTGTCGACAGCTGCTGTGTCTGCCTTCTCATCCCTGTTTGGCCTGTCCATATCGCACTCCGAAGCACTCCTCTTCGCCACTCCACCGACCTTCCATGTGAACGACGCGTTCTTTCCTCGACATTCTCAGATGTTGGGAGAATCGGATCACACAAAAAATCCATCTCAGTCGATTTGTGCTGAAGCAGGCTGTTGTGTTGTTTTAAACTCTCGAACTGACATTTCTGAACCAGACCAGAAACGTGAATTGGTGAAACTCCTCATGATTGCTTTCTCTGGATGTCTCGTGAACGCCCTTCACTCGGCCACATCACTCCCTCACTCCTTCCCATTCTTCGCTCCCGAGCTGTGCCAATTATCACAACAGCCGAGCGTGTGGAACGACACTAGCAGACCATCTACACTCTCTGCACTGACAACACTGGCCAACATCGAAATCAACCTTGCCTTCGGACTTCGATATTGGGGAATGGAAATGAGTCAAGCGGAGGTGGAGAGAAGAGACATTGTCTGTATCCATCTTTTCCCTTTTCTTGGACCAGAATAACAAACCCAGTTCCTTTCATCGTTCTACACTTTTTGCAGATTGAAGAAGGATAAAGACCATCATTCTTTGGATCAAATGGTCGAATTCTTGGTCGAGATGGCGACAGTGAATTCCTACAACACTCCCATCGCTCTCCTCACAACCCTGAATCAAGTTGTGGAGCTTTTGTTTTCAACCATTCCAAAGACACACTCCGACACATCCACCTCCAGGTCGGTTTCCTCGTTGGAGATGTCGACCATCGAGAAGCTTCAAACAGCTGCGACACACTCTCCAAACAATCTCTCACAATTCGAACAGTCAATCAGAATGAAACTAAGAACAGCTGAGGGCGAGGAGAGATGGAGACTTGTGACACAGCTGGCTGTTGTTTCGAAAAGCGATTTCGCTTTTGCAGATGAACTAACGAAAGCGGAGAACGAAGCACAAGCTCTCTTCATCTTGTCTCTTCACTCAATCCAATCCACTCCTCGCCTTGACCTCCATCTCGAATCGAATCTCGATGCCTTCGACCGCGTTATCGAGTTCGCTGGACGTTTTGACAATCTTGCGTTGGTTCCAATCGCCTTGGCTCACATTGTGGACACTACCGAAAAGGATGTCCTCCTGTCACACTTGAAAATGCCAATACACGTCTACCGAAAACAAGGATTGATAGACCTGGTCTTGAACACTCTTTGTTTTATCGATCGATATCGTCGGGAAGGAGTGGAGGAGGGATGTGCTGTGGGGAAGGATGAGATTAGTCCGCAACTTCTCGATTTATGCCTGACAGTGTTGCGATTCCTGATGAAATTCGAGTCGTTCGACTCATTTCCAGCCATAGACCCTCTGGTCTCGCTGGCAGTGACAACCGATCTCTCTCTTCTTCGCTACATCCTGCGTGCTCTGCAGGAGATCGAAGAGCGAACCAGAAACACCACAACGCCCTTCTCGATCTCGACAGCCACAGCTCCTTATCGAAGCAGCCGTCGATCAGCCGTCACCTAACAGCCACTCCTGTCCATCATTGCCTCCATCCTTCTCTCTGCCAGCCTCGACAAAGTGCAGACTTTCCCTCAACCCTCGGAATCACTATTCGTCGATTCAGTAGTTTGGGGATTGGATGAGTCGCTTTTTTCTGACATCGCAACAGAAACAGCGAAGAGTGTCTGTTTCGTTTTGGAGGAGATGCGAGCGTGTTCAACACAAACTCTGACATTTGATGATCTATTTGAGATCAGTCTCGATCAGAAGGAGAGTCTCACAACACCCCAGCAGCTATTTGAAACACTCTTCAAAATGGTCCTTCCTGACGACCCATTCTGGATCTCTGCTTCCAGATTCCTTCAGATCTCTCCCTTCCTCTCTCAGATTCTAGCAATTGTCGTGCCTGCGTCACCAGACAGAGTTGAGATTCGTTCCGTGTATGACGAACACTCGCAATTGTTGAATATGATCCTCTCTCTCGTTCTGTCTCTCTTCCACACAGGAACTCCATCCACTCTCTCCACTCCTCCTCTCTCATCTCTTCTCTCCGTCCTCTCTGTCTCTCTTGTTCGTTTGGACAAAATCCCATCATCGCTGAGATTTCATATCAGATTCTTCGACATGTTCAGTGTGAGAGAGAATCAATCCAACCCAACAGTGAGACAGATTGTGCTCGCACTGTCTGAGGAAGGGATGGAAGACAGAAGCAACCTCGTTCTGCCTGAGGAATGGATGGATAGCGTGGGCGTTTTTTCTTTTCGCTCGTTCACGGAGACATTTCTGAACAAGTGGAAAGGGGCCAACGCACAACACCAAGTTGATTGAATGAATCCAGTATTCCCATTCCACTTTTAAGAACAGTTGATGCAATAGAGATACTTCTCGTCGATTATCGTCTCTCTTTCTGAGAGAAATGAAGGTGGCCCATTCTAGATTTTTCTCGACAAACTTGCCCATGCTTTTGTTCTAATCGGAGTTAGTCAAATGAGGATCTCAAAGAATGTCGATACAACAGCTTCCCAACGTTCATTTTCCATCAGAAATCCTGATAATGGAAAAATTTTTGTGAAGAACAATATCAGAACATCAAAATACCACTGGTGGAATTTTGTCTTCCGCGATCTACTGGAACAATTTCGGCACGCATCGAATATCTATTTTCTCTTGCTTGCCATCATCAATTTCCTGTCTGTTGTTTTTCACCGTGAATCACTGATATTTAGGCCTGGTCTTGACATTTTCAAACCGATGAATCAACTCTTGCCTTTCATCTTCATTGTTGTTGTAACCATGCTCAAGGATGGTTATGAAGATATCCTACGGCATATCACAGACAATAAGACAAATAGCACTCCAGTAAGTGTTTTCACCGATACCAGATTCGTCTCGAAACAGTGTCACGAGATATGCGTCGGAGATCTTGTCTATGTATCACAGTCTGCACCAGTTTCCGAATAATTCCGCATTTTCTACTTTATCATCTGAATTTTCTGATTCTGTTCAGAGATGAGGAGATCCCAGCTGATCTTATCATTTTGGCCACTTCAGGGCAAGATGGAATCTGTTACGTCAATACAATGAATCTTGATGGCGAAGCTAATCTCAAAACGAAAAGAGCCAACCCTACTTTGAATTCTTTCATCAGTTTGTCTTTTCTTTCGTTTCAATCTAACCAAACACCTGTCAGACTCGCCCCAAAGCTTCAATTGGCCGGAAAAGTTAGAACATCCAGTTCAACCATTAAACTTAAGTCTGTCAATCAACTGTGACGGTCTCAATCAACCACTTTTGAGTTCAAGTTCGTGTTCCCAAGCCAATTCTGAAACTCAACTCCAATCTGCTTGGAAGATTCCAGTTGCACTGTTGCAGGGAACAGTGACTGCCCAGCCACCTTCTCGTTCACTTGTTGATGTTTGTCTTTCTTCATTATCAATTTCTTCTTTTATCACTATTTTCACGATTAGTTCACCGGTCGTCTCGAATTTTCGTCTCCTTCCAACCTCGAAACCATCCCAATCGACGACAATCAACTTCTTTTGAAGGGATGCACACTCAAGAATACGGAAGCAGTTGTCGGTCTCACAGTGTTCACAGGACAGCAAACAAAGATCCAACTCAATGCACAAGGTTCAAAAGCCAAAATGAGTCGCCTGGAATGGAGACTCAATGCGATGGTTGTTGCTGTAGTCGTTGTCAACGTCATCTTCGTGATTGTCACTGCACTTCTCCAGTTCTGGAATGAAGTCTGTATTCTCCGTTTTCTTCATTGTTTTGTGTTTTCCTCGCTTTGCACAGGCCAAGCAGCGGAAATCAGCGCCATACCTGCAGTGGCCAGCTCAACAACCACTTTCTCGCCTGTTTCTCAACCATGGGGCAGGTCTGATCCTCTTCGGGTATCTTGTCCCGGTTTCTCTGTTCGTATCGATTGAATTCGCGCGAATAATCACAAAATGCTTCATGGAGCAAGATCGTCGAATGCGAGGAAGAAAGACACAAGAAGAGGAAGACATAGAGATGGGAACATATTCCACCGTTCGTGCAGAGATCAAAGCCGCCAAAAAGAACAAAAGCGATTATCCACTCGAGCCACGTCCCGCCGAAGACCCAATCGAAGCTGGGCACATGGTCTGCCGGACATCAACACTTAACGAAGAGCTTGGAATGGTTGAGCATATCTTTACAGATAAGACTGGTACACTCACGCAGAATAAGATGGTTTTCAAACGCTGCTCGCTCGGGCCTGAGCTGTTTGAATTCGAGGCAGTTGATGATCCTGCCCAACTCCAAAAAATCCTTGAGGGGTCGAACACATCTCCGTTTCCGTCTGATGGCAGTTGTACTCCCAATCCTCTTGTTACGCCTCGTCCCTCTTCACCACCAAACAGACAAGAACAATCTCGATCAACCCAACACGAAGATCTCCTCCCACACGGGACTGTATCACACCTTCCAGATCTTAAAACACACCTGAAGGGCTTGCTCAGCACCGAAGGAGGGAATCAGCCATCCTTTCTCCAAATCCACAACGGCAAGGAACAGCTTCCCTCGGACAACAGCCATGGCTCTCTTGTCAAAAATAGCACGTTCCACTTTGTCACAGCGTTGTTGTTGTGTCATGATGCACTTCCAGAGCAGATAGACTTCGAACGAGAGGAGATGGAAAGACGCCAAAAATTGAAGCAACAAGCGGCCTCCGTGACAGACATTCTCTTCCGGCGCTCTCGTTCTAAAACACCGACTCCCTCGCAGCAATCCACTCCAAACCCTGCAACCACACCGTTCCCTTCTTCTCCTGCTGTGTCCACTCTTTCAGATGACGACGCTAAAATCGACGGGATCGAGACACATCAGCCCATCTTTCGATTTCAATCGACCTCGCCTGATGATATCGCGTTTTTGAATATGTTACAAGCATCAGGTTTCACGTTTTCGAACAGAACAACGGAGTCACTTTCAGTGACCTGTGGAGGATCAACCCTTCAGTTCAAAATCCTCGCTGCTCTTCCCTTCACCTCCGCTCGTCGCCGAATGAGCGTTCTGGTCAGATGTCCTGACGGAAATGTCCGTCTCTACATCAAAGGAGCAGATTCAACGATTCTCCCAATGTGTATCGGCGCTCATGCCCCCGCAAACGGACTCACCTTCTCTCAAACTCTGAAAAAATCCCAACAAACAGACACACTCTCACCAGAACATATTTACGAGAAGACAAATGGCATCATTGATGACCTCTCTCGTAGTGGATATAGAACTCTGTGTGTGTGTCATCGAGAAATTGCAAATGAGGAACTGGACGCCTGGCTTCCTAAATACAAAGATGCTGAACTCTCCATCGACGACAGAGCGTCGAAAATCGAAGCTGCGTTCATGGAATTGGAGGGCAAGGGGATGAACCTAATCGGGTGCACTGGGGTGGAAGACAAGCTGCAGGATGGGTGTGCTGACACGATCGATTACTTTCTGAAGGCTGGTGTCAGAGTGTGGATCCTGACTGGAGACAAAGTTGACACTGCGGTGAACATCGCTTTTTCATGCCAGCTACTCAAGCAGAATACCATCACTCATTACATCACTTCTGAGACGGGACAGATGCTCAAATCAGAGCTTCCACAAGTCGCAGCGAAGTTGATTGCGTGGTCGGAGGCGATCGCGGCGGATCAACGAGCTGATTTCACGTCGAAGCTGCTGGCTGAGCTCCAACTTGTTCGTCTTCTGAGACATTTCAACGTCGACACGAAGAAATGGAGGAAACTGCTCACAACGAACATGCAAGCTCTGATGAGCACTCTTCCGGATTTGCCTCAAATGGAGGAGAAGATTGAAGGACAAGAAACTGCAATGATTGTTGATGGTTGGTTTATCCATTCCATCCTCCAATCCGAACACTTGATGGATCTCTTCATCCTCGTCACAGACAAATGCGACGGCGTCGTCTGCTGCCGAATCGCTCCGATCCAAAAGGCGCTCATCGTTCGAATGGTCAAAGTCAAGCGGAAGAAAGTCACTCTTGCGATTGGAGACGGGGCAAACGACGTGTCGATGATTCAGGAGGCTCATGTGGGTGTGGGGATTCAGGGGTTGGAGGGTCTCAATGCGTCTCAGAACGCAGATTACTCGATTGCTCAGTTTCGGTACCTCAAACGGCTCTGCGCAGTCCATGGCCACTTCAACATCAACAGATTCGCCAGTCTCATTACTTATTCTTTCTTGAAGAACATCGTCTTCACAACTGTTCTGTTTGTTTATCAATTCTCGACCGGGTTCAGCCAACAAATCAACTTCGAGGACTGGTTTGGCACGCTCTTCAATCTCGCCTTCACATCCATCCCAATCATGATTATCGTCCTCACCGACAAAGACGTGCCTGATTGGGTGATGATGAAGTGCCCGTCACTCTATCGACACTACAGAAATGGAAGAGATCTGAATCTAAGCAAGATTGTGGGTTGGCCTGTTACGGGGATGGCAGTCGGGGTGCTGTTCACTGTGCTGTTGCAGTGGGTGTTTGGGAAGGGTGATTTGGTCACGGAGACGGGACAGATGGGACAGTTCGATCATTTCATTGGGATGATCGATACTGCGATGTTGGCGTTGGTCACTCTGATTGTGATGTGGTATTCAAAGTATGGATTTGAGGATTGATTTGGGTGGTTCTTCTTTATCGTCTTCTTCTCTTGTTTTGTCTCATTTCTTTTTCCAACATTTCTTTCTTTGATTATTCTCTTGTCTCTCATCCATCGTCCTCATTCTCCTCTCATCTCTCCCAGTCTCTGGAGCAGTATCTTCATCCTCACCGTATCACTCTCATTCGCTGTCTATCTCTTAGCGATGGTTGTCATCACTGTCATCCGTCCACTTTCTCCGTTATTCTATTTCTCCTTTTTGCACTTGTGGCGCTCACCACTATTTTACCTTTCGTTTTTTGTCATCCTCGTTGCCTGTTTCGTCCCATTCACTATATTCTCGTAGTATGGATGAGTGAGAAGAGTGTTTTTCTGTTTTTGATTCTTCGTTCTTTCTATTTTCAACCCTTTCTTTCATCTTTTTCATTCTCTCCCCTCCTCTCTTCGCACAGCCTTCGTCGACGCTATTTCCCCACCGCTCGAGACAAAGCACTGTCGACGCTGAATCCTGGCCTCCGATTCCGTCACAATCCTCCTGCCAGTTTACAGAAAGTCAAGTATATCAGAGTCAACTGAGGTTTCTGTGAATCTCAATTATGTTCTGAAGAGTTTCGTTCCTCCTTTGTTATTCAAGGAGTTACAATTCATTTCTCCTATGTTGATCAAAAAAATAACAATTTTATAACCCAAAATAGCGGAGAGGTTATCCTGGAATGGATCATCGAGCTGATCGACCCGCACATTCAATTCTTGTCCTATCGATCATCAATCCTCCTATCCTTAGCGATTGAATCTGTTACGGATGACCATTACACCCGAAATTCCCGTGTCAGCAACGTCAAGATCACTCGGTCTACCGAATGATTTGAATAAAGCTGAAGAAAATATTGTCTGTTACATCCCTGAAAGTCACTCCTCTTTACCTGTGGTTTTTGATTCTCCTCCAGATCAGCCTTCTGGAATCTCTCGTTGTCAGGATCTCAGCGGATCAATTGGATGACCACTCACCTCCGCAATCTTCACCGACTTGCTCTGATTGTACCAACGATTTTAACCGCGTTTTATCCTGTGTTAGCGATGTCAGCTTATCACAGAATGTGAAATGTGAGGTTTGGTTCTTGTATATTAATTTCTGAAGGTGTTACGCAGACTTAGCGAAATCATTCGATCGAACAAGTCATCTGTGCGGATCTCATTGTCATGGTCCTTACCTGTCTCTTGTGATTATGTGATGTTCTCCCTTGTGGAAGATAGTCAGGTGATAGTGAGGACTCCTGTATCTGACTCGAATCTCGTACTGGCTCACGACGAACAGTCTCTGCTTCTATTCATCCAATTTCAGGATGCTCTTCACGATTTGTATCTCTCTCAACGACATCCCGACGCAAATATCGCTATTCTACCAGCCATTCCATGCTTTCACCACTACGCACTTTTGACACTTTGCTCAAACTCTGAAATTGCGAAGTCGGCCCAATCATTGTTTCAGAAAGTGACAACATTAGATGAGAATGAACTGCATGACATTCTATTTCGCACTGGAGTCAAGGCACATCTGGCGGAAATATCGGTCGATTGGATGGCGGATCTGGACGACGACACATGTTTTGTTGAAGCATGTCAACTTGTTCTGGAAAAGTACAAAGTTGCGATGAGGGATAATGAACAGGATGGAGATCAGAAAAGTGGATTCTATCAATCTGAATTCCTCCGAGATCTTCTCCACGCAGAACTCTCCCTCCTCATCCTCTCGTCACTTTCAGCTCGTCTGGACCAACAAACCCTTTCATTGACACCATCTGCCTCTCTTTCACTTCCATCCAAAGCACACATGCTTGACGCGATGATGGTTGCCCTCCACGGTGCCCAGCGCATGTTCAGCCATTCATCCGTCAAACTGCATCACCTCCACATCGTCACGCCCATTCTCAAACAATTGTGGACATTCATCCTTCGCTATTATCCACTCTTCCCACAACACGGACAAGTGTCGCTGGAACACAATTTCTCGCATCCGTTCAACTTGGGCGGCGGATACGGCCAGCCCATCGACACCGAAATGGTGAATGCCTTCTTCGACACTTACCTTTTCAAAAGTGTGGACACGCCGATTTGGTTGGCAAGAATGATTCAGAGAGTCATGGACTTCCACCTCGAAGGCGCAGATATTGTTGGTGTTCGTGCCGACAACATCCCACCGAAGCTGCAAGTCCAATCGCTGGTGGACCAATGGCTTGGAGAATTTGGTGTTTCGGAGGATTCTGAGCGAGACAACGAGTGCCTTGTTCGATTGTGGGCACTTGCGACGAGTGAAACGCTGGTGTACTTTAACGAACGACTGCCAACACTGAAAATGAGACGAATGCTGACCGATCCGACCAACCCGAACGCTCGCTGGTTCATCTGCGACATGATCGAGCAGCTGTTCCAGTATCAGCGGACGTGGGGCTCGCCTTATCATCGCACTCCGTTCTTCCTCGATCTCGCCGAACCACTTTGGGATTTGGTCAATCGGCCTCTTCCCGACCTGTCGCAGAAGGCGTTGAAGGCTCTTCTCCGATTCATGACGCATTGTGAAAAGAGGAGGGAAGATGATCGGGACCTGGTGGAACGCTATGGACGCAATGTGAGATTTGATATTCGCAGAGAAGAGGAAGCAACACGCCCTTTCTTCAGCAGAGTGACCGAAGCACTGCCGACGCTGCTGGCCTCTGCGTTTGAAAAGGCGGGGGATGAACTGAAGGGAGAAGGCAGAGAAGAAATGGAGTTTGACGAGAACAAGTTGTGGGGCGGAGTTTTTGTGGATTTGAGTTGTCTGGCTGTGGTCGTCTCGCCATCGCTCGTCGACACAGATGTTGTGATCATCCTCCTCTCGCTCTTCAAGCTAATCAAGTCCTTCCGCTCCACTTCACTCGAAGCTCGCATCGATGCCACATTTTCAGGCAAATCTCACTCCCACAACTCCAACAACCCCGTTTTCTCGTCCTTCCCACTCGCTCAGGCCGAGCTGGACGAACTCCAAACACTCCCAGCTGTGCTTGACTTCTTTGTCGAGTCACACGTGTCCTCCATTCTGACCTTCGACGAAACTCTGCCCCATGACCCTCTCTGTCTGTCTGAGTCCTTCCTCAACGCCCTCCCGTCTTCGTTTGCGGTTGATCTCCGACTGGTCATCTGGTTCAAACGCATTCCCCGATTCGCAACGCCCCAACAGTTGACAGCAGCATGGAAATCGATGCAGGGTACGAATCGCAGATTCATGCCCAGATTTGAAACAGGGCGATTGACCGCAGTCATCGGGATTGGTTTCACGATGCTGATGCTGGTTCGACCAGAACGAATGTTGCTTTCCGTCAATGAACACAATCAGCACAGACACGTTTGGGATTTAATTCACACCAATGCGGAATTGATTCGTCTTGTTGTGTCTCCCTCGTCGTCTTCGCAGATGATGTCACTGTGTGCACTTCTCGCTGTTCGACTGATGGAACAGCATCCTCAACTCGAACTTTGGACGAGCCAGTCTTTGAACCGACAGACGCCCGTCTCACTCCGAATCACCACACCAATCAGGGAATTGGGATTGCTGTCGACGACAATGGAATGGGTCGACACACTGATTGAGGAAGGGGTGGAAGATGTGAGCGAGACACACATCTCCGAATGCGCCATCTCTCTCCGTTTGGGCTTCGGAGTGAACAGTTCGTTCCAGTTCAGGTCTTCGTCTCCATTTCGTCCTTCGATCTATCCGAGATTCACAGACGAGGATGAGTGTGTGAGTATTGGCTCTTTGTTTGATTGAAGAGAACGAAGAGGGTTTTTGTGGCCTTCTTCCAACCATTCTTGTGTGATTATTTGAGACAATTTTTACAAACTTGGAAATATAAGCCCCTGAACCACATTTTTGACGCATCTCAACGCTGGTATGTCGGAAGGGCTGACTTTTCCTGCATTCATCAGTATAATGGTTAGATCACAGCAAGACTTTCTCAGCCAGGCGTCACGACGTTCCCTGTTCATGTTTTGGATTATTACATTCTTGATATGCCTGCCTTTGGCTGATTTTCTCGATTTACGTGAACATTTCGGGAACAATCTGAACGAAATACATCTTCGAAAAGCAGGCTATAGATGTTCTGGCCATCTCATTGAATCAACAAAATTGGATCTCCAAGGTGAAAATGGTACAGTCATCTATCAACCGAACTATGCCTCAACCACAAACGCTCCCAAGTTGTCCAACTCAGATCCAAAATTTCCTCCGTTCATGTTCAGAATTGTCAACTCAACGGCATTGTTCGGTTCTCTCAAGTTTTCATTGGAATCGCAGAATGCCGAACTCGACCGAAACGTCAACAAAGACGGACCCACTGGAGCAAGGGCAGCAGAACATCCCCGCTGTGCCATCGTCGAATCATCCATACTCACCCTCACCCAAATCGAGTTCCAGCTTGAAACAGTTATTTCCCCGCTTTTGATCACATCGACAGACTCTTCGGCTGATGCCAGCTCGTCAGTCACGCTGGTCAGTTGTGTCGTCCAAACAGGCACGCCTCTCATCCCGTCCTTCACCGAAATCATGTCCGGACAACAATCATCCACTGAAGCTGTTGTCACTGTCGCTTCGGCGTCCATATCTTCCCTCTCACTCCTCGGGGAGAGTGGCATTGCATCAACCGTCAGCCTCGCCTCGTTCTCTCCACTCCTCACAACAATCGTCACAACATCAAAATTCTTCAACCTGACATCGTCACAAACCGCTCATTCTCAGCCTCGTTACCATCGTCCAACACAGGTTTTGGCAGGAAACGAGATGAGCCGAGTGGACGATGCTTTGTACGGGACAGTGGCATCCATTCTGGGCCACTCTTCGTCGTTCGACCTCATCAACTCTACACTGCTCGAATGTGAGAATCCCCGAACAGGAAGGAATGCGGATGACCCGACAATCAAGCACATCACAGGAACGCACACATTCACGTCATGCGCAGGATATTTCCACAATGAGACGGGATTCACACATTATCACTTTACCAGCTGCATCATCTCTTCGGCATCACAGACACAAACGTTCGCCATCATCGCCATTGATGGCCTCTCTGGAGCTGTGAAACTGACAAGCTGCTCGTTCACGATCGACTGCAAAACCTCCCACGTCGGAGTGATGGTCTTGAAGGGAGTCGTAGAAGGAAAACAATCACTCTTGATCGATTCCTGTTTTGTGAAATATGACAAGGCAAGCACAATTGCCCAATATAGCAATCAGATCACAACGTATTATTCCGTCATGACAGACATCACCCACTCCACCTTCGAATCACAAAAAGGAGATTCCCGTACGCGAACGTTCATAGCAGCTGACTCTGTTGCGTTCATTCAGATGAACAATTGTAAATTCACTGGCCAGACAACCTCAGGACACGGATCTGTCTTCACATATTCTGGTGCATACCAAATCCTTCTTCTCTCTGATTCACTCTTCGAAGGAAACAAGGCAGTAGGGAATGGTGGCAGCATTGCAACGAATTACGCCCATCAATCATTCTCCCGCTGTGTCTTCAGACAGAACGAGGCGGAAATAAGAGGAGGGGCTCTATTCTTCAATTATCCCCAACATATCTTCATCGAAGACACACACTTCGACAACAATCAAGCAAAAGAAAAATTGACAACAACCAACGATTATGCACATTACAGAGGGAACGATATCCATGCAACTGGATTTAATTCTTCTTTCTACTCAACAGCAAATGTGATTGGTTGCACTTCATCGACACCTTCCAACAAAATCGGCTTTTATTATGATAAGAGCTCCAACGCTAATTTTCCCGAACAAGACAAGTATCTTCCAACTCCGATCACAGTCACGCTTCCTCAACTCTTCGTTGAAGAGGGGAAGACAGGAGAGGATTGTGTTGAGTCAAATCCCTGCCCTCTCGTCTCCACTCCCATCACGAAAGCCAAATCGGTGTTCACACAAATCCACGTCGCTGTCGGCGATTACTCACTCAGCGATGAAACGATCACAAAATCGATCCAGATCGTCGGGCAGGGCTGGATGGTGAATTCGACAAAGTCAACAACACTCAAGATGGGCGGAGTGACTGTTGGGAGCAATGGAAACCTGACACTCACCTCGCTCTCCCTCAAACCACTCAACGCCTCGTCTGTCCTTCTTAGCCACTCTGCAACCACAGCGACCAGTCTCGTGAAACACGTCAGGATCGAAAATGTGAAACAACACACCGTCCCTCTCTTCTCGTTCTCACAAGGAACAGCAACACTCCGAGTGTGCACGTTCAACACAATCGCTCTCACTACTTCGGCTGCAGTGTCTGTGTCTGGCTCAGCGTCCCTCAGTCTGTACCAAGTCTGGTTCATGCACATATCTTCACTCAGCACAAATGGAGGAAGCTGTCTGGATGCAGAGACAAGTGCTTCTGTGTCGATTGAGATGAGCGACGCTTCTCACTGCTCGTCGAATGGTCCAGCTGGTGCTTTCTTCATCACGAAAATCGGAAGCTCAACACTCACTCTGAAGAGTCTCATCTTCACCGAAAACAAGGCATCCTCGTCTCTCTCACAAATCGGGAATGACATCGTTCTGTCTGGATTTGCTTCATCGTTCGTGTCGATCGCCAGCCCAATCAGTTCTGTGAGCGATACACCGCATTGTCTGGTTGGTGGAAGCCAGCTAAACTTTCAGATTCCGAACTTTGGCTACCACGAGAATGGAATTCATCATCCGATCAACACTCGCTTCTATTTCGGCCTCCCCATGTCGCAGTTCAAAGGACTTCCTCACACAATCAACAATCTACTCTCATCTGGTCAGAGAGTCGATCTCAGAATACAGAATGTTGATCCAATCATCATAACTGATTCCACATTCGTCCAGAGAGCTCTTGACATCTGGCATTCGATCCTCCAGCAAGATCCAACGTCACCAACTTCTCGCTATATTCTGTCAACGTCCACAATCATCTGGTTCCATATCGCCTCTCTCACAATCCCAGCTGACCCACTCACGTCACCTTTCGTTGTTGATGCTTCAGACTCTTCACTGAAACTCCGAACATTCACTATAAATGTTCCTTCTGTCCTCTCTCATCCACTCGTGATCAACAAAGCAGGAACGACCTATTTGGAAGGAGCAACTGTCAACACAGCTCTTTCTCTCCACGGATGTTCTTTTGTGGAGTCACACAGCGGCACCATCACGATCTCTTGGAAAAAGTATTCGAACATCGATTCAGATGCGGATGGGAGCATTCTGAACGCCAAGAGCTCCACTCTTTCCTTCTATCGTGTTCAATTTGTGAACTGCTCAGCTCGAAATGGGGGAGCACTGTTTGTCGACCTGTCTGGTTCGAGATACATCTCAATCATCTTCGTGGACGGTTCTCCAGACACCTTCCGCGATTGTCGAGCGACAGGGACGGACGAGAATGGGGTGTTGGTTGGGAAAGGCGGGGCCATTTATGTGAAAGGGACTTCGACAGCTTCGAGACCGATCAGATTCAACTCGTCGTCATTGGACCATGCGAGATTCGAGAACAACACAGCCGCCAGAGGCAATGACATCTTCGTCGAATCTTCTCTCTTCGAGGGGAAGACATTAGATCAGATTCCTGTGTTCGGAGGAGGATCTCTGAGTGGGATGTATCGAGTTGCGATTGAGGGAAGAGACAGCGAGGAGGACAAAGAGGCCATACACTACTTCCTCCCATCTCCATCGATTTCTGTGAATGGGAGTGTGATTGAGCCGTTGAAGGGAGCAAGTGGAAAGGATGACGACAACTGCAAGTGGACAGGCACACACTGCGCGACACTGAAATTTGGAGTGACGCATCTGAAACAGAAATACGAAAACGGGACACACTTCCCTCAACAGATCCGATTTGTGTGGAACATGACATACACAGAGAAGGCGATTGTGATCACAGACCAGGACATCACAGTGTCTGGCACAACAACAACGAATGCGAAGACAGCGAAAGTGTTGCGATCGTTGTTGGAGGTGGACAAAGACCCTGTGGAAGGGTCGTTTGTCTTCACAATCGAAAACAAGTCAGTGCTGACTGTGACGAACCTGGACATCCATCCGATCGCGAAGTGTGGGATGTTTGATCTGAAGGACGATGCACATTCGCTGAAGTTGGATGGTGTCTGTCTGATCTGCTCAGACTCCGAATCGTATCGTCATCCTCTCATCAAATCCACAAAGCACCCCGTCACCCTTCAGAACTGCCGCTTCAACACAACAGACGAGTCGATTGGACCAGCGATCTTTGCTGTGCCTCTCGTCTCGTTCTCGTCGACTGATCATTCTTTCTCCATCAAGTCGTCGTCGTTCAAATCCTTTTCTGTGTCTGGTCACGCTCTGCTCGCCATCACAACCGAACAGCCGATCTCGTTCGCTTCTGTGAACTTCGATGACATCACACAGACAGTTGCTGACAAAGCGCAATGTGTTCATGTGACGTCATCCGCTCTCGGCACAGTCGTGACTCCTTCACTTTGGACAGGATCGTTCACTCCAACTCAGCCTTTTTTGGACTTCGTTGGTTGCGACAGCTCTCTCACCTCTGACGATCCATTCTTCGAGTCATCGCTGCTGTTCCATCTCCTCCCTCCCACAGGAACAGTCGTGGCTGGTCAATCAACGGACAATGAAGAGAGTGAGCATCCGAATTGTGGGACAGATCGACTCCGCTGCTCCACTCTCAACTCGGCCCTCTCGTCAGCGCTCTCGCATTCACTCTCAACACACATCGACGTTGCTGGACAGGTCAAATTATCATCTCCTCTCGAAGTGACAACCACAGCTACCTTTTCATCGTCATCCGGAAAACAGACGATCTCTCAGTCACTCGGAGGCTCGATCGTGTTGAATGGAGCTGGACAGTCGTTGTCATTCGCCTCACTCGTCTTCGCTCTTTCTCCGACAAGCACAGTCTCCACACTTGTCACGATCAGTGCAGGCTCGCTCATTCTCACGACTTGCAGCATCGGAACAGACATTCTGACAGAAGTGAACACATTCATGACAACACTTCTCGATGTGGCGAATGGATGCTCGCTCAGTCTGTCAGGAACAGAGTTCAAGAATCTGAAGTTCACGCATCCTTCACTCGGCACAGCCATCGTTCTCAGACTTGGCTCGTCCTTCTCATCCGACAGTGGCTCGCTCTTCACTTCTGTCTCATCGAACGCGACTGGCTCTCTGATCTTTGTTCATTCAGCCGATCTCGAGACAACATCGAAGGCATCGCCATTCAGTTTGATCAAAACAACATTCGAACCTCTTCCAGCCAGTCTTATGACAATTAGAAAGAAGAAGTGGTATTCTGGTGAAGTTGGAAACGAGGGAGCGGCGAGTCTGTTGTATTTCTGGTTTCCTCACACAGAAGACGAGACATCGCTGTCAGTAGATGAGAATGGTGAAGACCATCGAAACTGTGGAATCGTTCAGCTTGCTTGTCAGACACTGAAGACAGGCTTTGCCTCTCTGAAGGCAACAGGCACGACACTCATTCTGAACAGAAACGACACAATCCAAACAACACTCACCACAGCCTTTCCGACTCAAACCATTCAATCGAAAACGACAGCACAAACAATCAGTGTCTCGCCATCTGGAGCCGTTTCAATTTCATCATCTCGTCAAATCGCTCTCCACACTCTTTCTTTCACATTCGAAAGTGGAGCAAGAAATCTTCCATTCGTAGAAGTGACAACTGGCTCGCTCTCCATCAAGGAGTGTTCATTTGGCTCATCAGAATCAGACACCACACTCACTTCAGCCCTTTTCGACATCTCAGGAACTCTCCGTGTGGATTCAGTGAATTTCACAAAACTGAAGACATCTCAATCGGCGGGACTGTTCAAACTTGAACTGACCGACACAGAAACACTCTGCTTCACATCAACTCGAATTGAATCGTGCACATCGACTGGTGCTCCTCTCCTTTCGCTCGTTCTCTCCTCCACAACCCAACAGACGAATTGGGATTTCAATCTGAAAGGGATTTCGTTCACAGAGGAAACGTCGAACTCTGTTCCGTCTGGTGCGCTCATCTTCATTTCTGGTTCTTCGTTTGCTACACAAATTGTTCCATCACGCTTCCCATTAATCGATCCAGAAACAGATGAGAACAAGTTTTGGGGACTTGATTCAACGACATCAGTGGAATCGTCGCTTCTGGTGTATCTTGTCGAACCTGGAAACGAGATTGATGTGGATGGGACGAACGGGAAAGACATCGCTCACTGTGGTTATTTTGGAGTTGCTTGTCAAACGATCGGAAAGGGGATTGTAAGAGCAACAGTTGAAGCTGCCTCAAAACAGATCAACATTCAAGACGAGACGAAGCTGGAAGAAAAGATCACTCCGAGCTCAATCGCACTCTCGATTGTTGGAGAGGCAGAACAACGACCAATCTCAGTGTTGGCAGGGGGACAGTTCGAAATCGAAAATGGAAAACTCGTCCTCTCATCGCTCTCCTTTGAAACATCTGTTTCATCATTCGCTCGCTCGCTGATCACTCTCCACACAGCCGGTTCACTCGCAATCACATCCTGCTCCTTCACATCGTTCACCTCATCAACATCTCCCTCCATCCTTTCCGCCACCTTACAAACAACCCAGTCTGTGACTCTCTCCGAAACATCCTTCGTCTCCTGCCACTCCACAGCTTCTGCACGCTCTGGTGTTCTTGACGTGACTCTCTCGGAAGGAAGCACGTTCACACTCGCCCACTCATCCAAACCGTTCAGTTCCTGCTCATCTCCGAAAGCGACAGTCAATCTGATCTTCATCTCACACCCATCTCTGTCAGAATCAGTGATCTCGTCATCTCTTGACTTTGACTGGACAAAGGATTCAGATTCGTTGGCAGACTTTGCTGGGAAAGAAGGAGATCATCCTGTTCCTGTCCCGCTCTTCCTCTATTTCTCGTCGCTCGGGGAAGAAGTGTTCGTCTCGAACGGTTCGTATGATGTGTCGGTTTGTGGCTTCTCGGAGTATCCATGTGCTTCACTCGCTGCTCTTCACTCGAGAATCAGAGACACACCAGACAAGACAGTGACATTCAGAACATCCATCGACCATTCAACCGAACTGACCTTCTCCAAAGACATCACACTCGCTGGAAATGAGCAAACAATGACAATCAAGGAGACTCTGGACACATTGACCCCGATATGTCTGTTCACAATCGCCGCAAATGTGAGGATTGAGCAGCTGTTCCTCCAAATTCCTTCCATATTCCAACATGCCTCTCTTCTGCAATGCCAGTCAGGCTCGCTTGAAATGTCGAATTGCTCCCTCAGCCAGGAAGGGCATCAACCCATCCCATCCACTCTGATCCAGATTCTCTCGGGTTCGAGTCTCAGCGTGAGCACGACTTTTTTCAACTCAATCATCTCGTCGAACGAGAAGGCAGGTGTGATTTCGGCAGTCCTCGTAGAATCCACATCGTTCCGCCTCGACAGCAACACATTCACGTCCTGTACGTGTTCAGGCCAGGCGAACGCGATCTTCCTCGAACTCGTTAGCACAACCGCAGTTCATTCCGACAGCTTCGATTATCTGATGACAGACCTCGTCTTTGACTCTCCTTCCTCCAACTCCGACACAAAAATCGAGATCGACGTGTATGTTGTTGGGAACAATCTGGACAAGACAATGACATCATCGAAATGGGAGAACAGCTTCTCTCGCGAGAAGGGATCGTCGCTTTGGGGAGAGGACACAACAACAGGCCTCAACATCTCTCTGCTTCCTTATCTGGTGGCTCTGGAAGGACCAGTTGAGATCGACGACGATGGAAAGGGATTTGAGAAGTGTGGGCACTTCTTCCTGTTCTGCCACTCGCTCGAGCTGGGACTGCGCCGAATGAAGGAAGCATCAGTTGACACGATGAAAGTGATGGAGAGGATCACTGCAACGACTCTGCTCGAACCACAGTGTGAGCTATGCATTGAAGGGAATGATGAATTGTCAACACTGTCCTTCTCGTTGGATGGTTGCTTCATCAATTCTCCGAAAGACGCCACTCCATCAACTCTCTCCTTCTCGTCTCTTGCCATCGTCGTCCCATCCGAATCAACGCACCTGTCGCTGTTCTCGTCACTCTCTGGCACGCTCTCGTTCACTTCTTGCACCATCACAGGATCTTCACCCAACCCCATCGCCTTCAGTTTGATCGCTCTCACAACTGGTGATCTTCTCTTTTCCTTCACACACTCGAAATCAATTGTGCTCCAATCGACACCTCTGATCGCCTCTTCTGGGTCGATCACGATGACCAACAGCAACTTCACATCGATCAGTCGAGTGGATGGGTTGGGATGTGTTTTGGAGGCAGATTCGTCGGGATCGATTCTGGTTCAGCACTGCCTCTTCGTTTCGTGCATGTCGAACGGCACAACCAATTGGATCCATCTTCTCGGCGCTGATGCGAACACACTGAACAAAGAGAATTGGGAAGGAACATTGAATGCATCCTCTCTCCGTTCGAGTGTCCTCCTTTCCTCATCGACGCTGTCAGCTTCATCAATCTCAGACGTCGACCCTCACTCTCTCCTGTACGAGTTCTATCCTCGCACTACTCCACGGATTGTTGTTCAGAAGGATGGGAAGAACGAGGACCATCCACTCTGTGGAAGCCCTGAACTTCCCTGCTTGTCTGTGGACACTTCGTTTGGATTGACGAAAGTTCGGACAGTGGAGATCACAGGAGAAGGAGAAGTGAAGACGCAGATGAGGATGGATGGAGACTTTCTGACGATTGAGGGACACAAGAAACGGGGAGTGGTGAGGATGGTTGGGAAGGGACAGATAGTGAACAACAAATTCGACGATCCAGACACTCTCCTTCTCTCATTCGTCAGTCTCGATCTGTCACAGTCGACACTGGAAGAAGGAGGGATTGTTGTGAACGAGAACGGAGAAGTGAAACTGGACTCGAACACTGTCTCTTCCCTCACCACCATCCGATCATCTCTTATCCAGCTGACAGGCGGCCAAGCTGTTGTGATCAACCTGACTCTAACTGATCTCTCGTTCTCGCCAACCGTGTTCGACTTCTCGTCTTTTGATTTGGTTTCGCTGTCGGAAGTCTCGACAACGAACTGTTCGATTGGGAAGTTTGTGAAGGCATCAGAAGGAACGAACTTCTCTCTTAAATCAAGCTCGTTCATTGGACAGCACACAACGACCACTGTCAACAATGACACAGAGGAAGACAAAGCGCATGATGTGTGTGATTGGTCAGACTCGTTCATCTCTCTTGTCAACACAACCTCAGTCTTCGAGAATGTGAAGTTCACCCACCACCAAATCGGAGCAGTGGAGATGGATGGAGGATCTCTTCGTGTGGAAGCGAGCACCTTCCACGACAACTCTGTTGTCAACTCGTCGTTCCCATCAGTCCGTCAGAACATCCACTGCCTATCCGGTCAACTTAGCGTGGAGAGTCTGAGCGGTGGAGATGGTCAGCTTGCTGGTTTGTCAGCGTGGATCAATGTTGAAGAAGAGTGCCATTTCTCATCACCAATCGTTGATCCACACACACCGCTCTTCATCCCAGCACTCCTTCCCTCTCTGAGCAAGGTCGAGACGAACAAGAAGACATCACAAACAGTTGTGAAACTTGCTGGGAAACTACTAATTCCTTGTGGACTGTCATTGGATGTGTTTGAGTGGAACGAGAAGTCACAAATCGCAACCGACAAATCGACAGAAATCTCACTCGCCACTGCCAACATCCAAAACTGGAACGAAACATCGCTGGAACTCACTTTGAACGAATCGTCTCTCTCCAAAACACTCAAAATCGAACACGAATGGCGACTGCGTCTCGTGTTTGGAAATGGTGTGTCTGGAACGGAATGGATCACTGTGAAGCAAAGCCGAGCAGCGGAGAAGAAAGCTCTCGCGACAGAAGCGATGAAGGTTCTGCTCCCCATTGTGATCTCTCTCATCGTTGCACTTGTTCTGTTCATTGTCATTGTATGTGTGATCTATCACCGCCGAAAAGGGAAGAAATCAGACGAACAGATGACACTGCTGACGCAGCAAGAACTTGATGCTGTGGACATCAAAGTGGAAGTGGACGAGTCGCTGAACATTATGGACGACCGAAGCGCGAACAACTTCCCGTCTGACACGATTGGAGACTCGAAGCTGTCATTTGGTGATACGTCGCGAGACCGCTCGTTGAAATCAGAAAAGATGGAAGAGGAAGAACCGAGAGCGACAGCGAAGTTTCTGTGTGAGGCGATGCGATGTGATGGGAAGTTTGACATTTGTGTGGTTGACACTCGACACACCCTGCACAACCGAATCCACAAGCCCGACCTGAACATCCGCCCGCTGCGCCGTTTCCATGTTGGGTTCGAGATTATTGAGGGTCTGAAGCGGATGGAGCGAGACACGCGTCTGCAACAGCATCTGGCGAAGCTGAACCCTCACTGGATCCTTCTGGGGGCAGAGGACCAAGTTTTTCTGAAGGTTCGAGAGACAGGTGCAGTCCCTCCGGACAAAGGGCTGGGAATGAACGCGTTGGAGAACGACAATCTTCATCGGTGGATTGCGCCTGAGCTGGGACAGAACGATCACACATTCACGGGAAGCACGAAGGAAGCGACGAGTCGAGAAGATCTGCGAGCAGCGTCGGTTTTTAGCTTGGGCCTTGTCCTGTTGGAGATGGAGACGGGGATCGTTCCGTTTGGAGAGATTGATGGAGTGAACGCTCAACGTCAACTGGGAACAGGAACAAGGCCAAACATGACAAACGTGATGACTGAAATGAAAGAGCTGATTTCGGAATGTCTGGACGTCGACAAGACAGCTCGTCCGACACTGGAGCAAGTTCAGGAAAGGCTGGTGGAGATTGGGCAGAAGTCGAACCAGCTGACGAGCGAAGAGGCGCAGTCGATTCAGGAACAGCTGAAGCAGAAAACAGTCCTCGCACCGATCTGACCGGATTTGTGCACTCTGAACGGTGATGAATCACAACACTGACAAATCGCATCCTGTCCTTGTCATCGCTGTTGGAGTCGATCACTTCATCGAAGTCCCGAATGGCGATTCTTCGCAATCAGGCGATTGGCAGCATGTCACGCTCTTCATTCCACGTCAACCTGCGAAATCGTCCGAATTTGTGGTGGTCGCTTCGCCATCTCAATTCACTCACTTCATCTGAGGTCTCTGCTGTCTCGCGAAGGTTGGACATGCGCTTTCACGTCACACACTAATTCCACGTCATTTCGCACGTCCTGAGACTTCGTGGCCAGCGAGACAACAGATTACACTCATCACAGTGCTTTGAGCCTCGTTTGTGCTCGGCCATCACTCATCTCACCCTTACTTACCACACACCATCACACCAACATTATTTCAACAAAGGATTCGCTATGTCAGTGAGACACATCATCAAGATCACTCAATCGGTATCACATCTCAGCCACTCACTCTCTTGCTATTTTTGGGGAATCACCTCGCCCTCCTCCGACTCCACTGATGTCGTCTGCCACTCCCGTCTCGAAGACTCGCACTGCCCCATTCATCGCGACAGAGGCCTCCCTTCACAGTCTTGTTTTGAGTGCTGACTCGCCTGGCCGCAGCGAAGATTACTTCTCTCTCTTCTTTTCTTGAGAACCATCGCTCACGCTCCACACAAACAGGATGAGCTTCTCTTTGTCTCTTCTGTTGCTTCTCCACGTCACTCATCTCCTTCGGCATTGGCTTGAATTGCCGAAGGATTGTGGCCATCTCACCTCGCTGTACTTCTCTTCTCTCACATCGTGTTCATCGGATTGCGTTGACAGTTCAGATCATTTCAATCATTTTCTCATCTCAACGACTTTTCTCACCCCATCGCTTCATCCATGTCAATCGTTCACTCATATCTCCCGCGTCACATGACATACCAGCTTTTTCTTCTGTTCCACATCATATTGGTTTACTCGTTTTAGTCCTTTTACTAAACGTGAGGTCAAACTGACCAACGCCGTTCGACAGTCAGAAAAATCTGCTGACGTTTGTATCATCTCAGAGTATATTCGCCTGTAAATTTGTGTCCACGTCGATTGGAATTGTCCAGTCCAGCATCCAGTCTCGTATTCCAGAATCGACAGACTCAAAAAAGATTATTATGCTTTCAAAAAGATCGCTTGAATGAATCATGATAACTTGGGTATGGCGGAAGAAACTGATGATTGTATTCCACTCACTCAAATCAGTTCGTACGTTCCACATCCTCGTAGCGCCGGCCGCATCGTTGGTTCCATCAATCACGAGCGAAAGTTTTCGTCATCCTCAGATCGAGTTTGTGGACAGTTCTTGTTCTTAACCTTCGACCTTCACATTTCAAATAGGTGTCAGAATGTGGAATAAAGGGTTGAGAGATCAAGAGAGCACCGAACACTGGAGAAAGTTGGAAGCCTCATGATTGCATTTCTCTCGCCCATGCTGCTTGTGGCTTGTCTCATGAGACCGATGTCAGGAGTCGAAACCCAGTGGCTCGATGTTTCATTGCTCCATGACGAATTGGATAAATCTTTGGAAGGGATGAGTGAAACGCACATTGATCTCTCGAATCGATTTTGGAGATCGAAGACTATTCCATTGTCAAACACATGGATATTGGTGCGTGGAAACGAGAAGACAAAGATTTTTGGGGAATCGAACAAGAATACATTTGGAGCGAACGGCCACGCCTCCACAACTGAACACCATGCCAGCCAGCCTTGTCCCGCGATCTTTGAGATTCGTAACACGACACTGTGCCTCGAAACAGTTCTGTTTGATTTGCGAGGAGGTTTTTTCTTTCACTTTTGACTTTTGTTCAGATGGGAGTGACTTTAGTGGATGGTTTGCATGCCGCTTCTCGGAGGGCTCAGATGTCAGTGTGCGGAATGTGGAGTTGATTGTTTCTTGCGGACAGTCAGCATTCGAACTTGGGTCCTCTGAGATTGACTCGGATTGCAGTTCACTGACGCTCTCGGAATGCTCGATTGGGAACGACGATGGAATGATCGGATCATTTGTGAGGCTGGGACAAGAACATTCGTCGTCGAAGTGGATTGACATTGCTTGTTCTTCTCTCTCACTCTCGTCACAGACGATATCGTCAGGCAATGGCATCTGCTTCTCTCTGCCTTCTGAATCGAGATCAGAGTGGAAGAAGATTGGGATCCGAAGTGTTATTTCCCAGAGCCAGTTCCGCAACATGTCATCGTTGGACGTAAACGCAGCCTCAACAAGATTGGGGACTCTCTCTGAATGGATGGTTGGGTGTGAAGTCGAGTGTGTTTGGAACGCTCTTTATGGAACGATCAGCTCACGACTTGGCGAGCAGAGCGACTTTCTTCTTCAGAACACGACGCTTCTGGAGTGTGTGAACGACGACTCGTCGACCACAAAGACAATCACCACAATCCCAGAATTCACGTCATCAGCCGATCAGATCAAAAGGGATTCAGCCTTCACAAACTTCGTCTTCCAGGGATGCTCGTTCAAAGCCACGAACATGACACAATCCTTCACCTTGATCGATTTCTCGTCTCTCCAAGGAAACCTCAAATTCTCAGGCTGTACGTTCACTGTGGAATGTAACACCCAACACAATCAACTTTTGTCGATCTCTGCTGTCCGCGACAACAAAGTTAATTTTGTGTTCGATTCGTGCACTGTCAACTTCTGGAGGGAAACAGAAACAGAGACCGCCAATAGTCAGCTTTATCTGTCCAATTTCTTCAACATCTACATCGTATCATCCACCTTCTCTCCACCCAAACTGTCGCAATACTCTTCAGCTCGCTCCATCTACATCACAAACGAAGTCTCCTTTCTCTTCCTTGCTCACAATGAATTTTTGAACCAAAATTCAGCCGGTGAAGGTGGTGCGATTTCCACCAGATTTTCCGTCCCGCGCTTCTTTGGGACACTCTTCGAAGGAAACAAAGCCAAACATGGTGGAGCATTGTTCTTAGCATCTTTCTACCATCAATTCGCGAGTTGCATTTTCAGGAAGAATGAGGCGAAGGAGATGGGTGGAGCGATAAGATCCGAATATCTCATAACGTTGTGGATGATTGATTGTCATTTCGACCAAAATGTGGCAAAGCAATCATTCCCGGCCAACCCAACAGTCCTCACACATTATCGAGGAAACGATATATCTGCTTTGACAGACACCGCAAGCTGGATAGGTTCAACTACAGTTTTTGGATGCACATCAACATCAGAATCGCCAAAAACTGGGTATTATCAAAACGATGCTCAGAATGGGAATCACTCAAGTGAAAATGTCCTCCTTCCAACACCACAAGCATCGACTCACTCGGCGATCCTGTTTGTGGAGGAAGGGAAGTCAGGAACATGTTTGGAGGGAAGTGCGTGTGGAAGCATCTCGACAGCGATGAGCAAGACAGGAACAGGGACATCGCTGATCCATGTGGGAAGAGGGGAGTTTGAGATGAGCGAGGCAGCCATCACAAAAGCAGTGGAGTTTCGAGGACTTGGCTTCCTCGTGAACTCGTCGACATTCACAACAATCACGACAACCGGAATCGAAAGTGCGGGAAGTGGAAATGTGTCGCTCGTCTCGCTCGCTCTCAAACCATCCAGTCCATCAGCGACTCTCTTCACCGTCAAGTCCAGTCGGAGTTTCTTGGGTCAAGTTCGAGTGGAGTCAATCGAAGAACACGCTGCTCCCCTCCTCGTCTTCTCGGCAGGAACGTCGAATGTGATCAACTGTTGGTTCAACCTGATTTCTCTCAACGAGGATGCGGCAGTGAGCATCACCGACTCCGCCAGTGTCACCTTCCGTGCAACGTGGTTCGTTGAAGTCTCTCGTCTCGCAGGGAGTGGAGGAAGTTGCATTGATTTCTCATCGTCCGGCACGCTCATATTGAATAGGGCTGATCTCACCAAATGTTCGTCCTCTGGCCGAGCAGGATGTCTTGACCTGACTGCGTCAGCCACAACCAGCTCTGTTGTCTTCAGCGATGTGATCTTCTCTTTCAACAAGGCGAAAAAAACTCTCATGCACTTCGGAAATGACGTCGCGTACTCCAATTTCATCCCATCCACAATTTCAACACTCGAAAGCTCGCGTTCTCTGAGCGACCTGCCACATTGCCTCGCAAACGCTTCGATCACAACCAACATCGCGTGTCCACTGAGGTATTTCTCAGGATACGGGATCGATCATCCACTGGCTGTCCGATTTGAGCAGGGAGTTCCGCTCTCCTGGTTCAAAGGATTTCAAGTCGAAATCGACGCTCTGATGGAATCACAGACAGCAGTTAGACTCAGAGTGTCAACATCTCAGATCCTGGAGCCGATTCGAATTGTTCGAAAGAACATCGAGTTCCAGTCATGCTCTCTCTCTCCAAAGGTTTATGACGACACTCTCGTCTTTGTGGGAGAAGCTGGGTCATTCTTCACCCGACAGACTGCTCTGCTCATTTCACAAACATTCACTACTGTCCCGATCATACTTGCTGTAGATGCGAAACTGCTTCACTTCCAACTGTTCACAATTTCTATCACTGAAAGTGTCCAGAACTTCCCTCTGATTCAGTGCAGTGGAGGGACTCTCATCATCGAATCTATCACATTCAGCATTCCATCGGGTCTGACCATCACTGGTCACTCGATGATCGAATGTTCGTCGACAGCTGTTCAGTTTTTGGGGTCTTCGATCGCAAACGTGACGTCGACAGTGGACCGGGCAGTTCTTCATCTTTCGCGCAGCACGTTCACTTGCCGAAGTTCGTCATTCTCAAACTGCAAAGCGCCAAACGGCGGAGTGGCGTGGATTGAGCTTGCTGGGACAAACTCGATTCTTGTGAAACACGAGAAGACGTCGACATTTGCTTCGTCATTCAAGAATTGTGTGGCGATTGGAGACAGTGTTGATCCATCCAATCCGACAGGAAAGGGAGGAGTGCTGTTTGTGACAGGAACATCGTCTCACGCGACTCCCATCCGCTTCAACGACTCGCCAACAAATCACGCTCGCTTCGAAGACAATCTGGCCGGATCTGGAAATGACCTGTTCATCACATCGTCGCTCTTTGAGTCAGTCCCGACAGGAAGTCTGAAGTCGTTCGGAGGAGGATCGTTCAGCTTGGACGATCACGTGGCGATTGAAGGACGCTTGCCATCCGAATCAGCCGAGATTGGTCTTCTCATCCCATCACCCGTAGTGTCAGTGAACGGATCAGTGGATGAGCTGATGACGGGAAAGAGTGGAGAAGACACTGAGAGCTGCAAATGGACATCGACATTCTGTGCAACACTCGGCTTTGGAATCAAGCACTTGACGAAGAAGTATTCAACAGGCGAGCTTTTCCCGCAATCGATCCAATTCATTTACAACATGACGTACAACGAAACAGCAATTATTGTGAACGATCAGGATGTGTCTGTGGTCGGAACGAAAGCTAAAACTCCCACTCAAGCAGAAGTTCTTCGGACGATTGTGGAGATTGTGCCAAGCACGACTGCCTCGTCGCTCTTCACAATCAAAGGGAACGCCAAACTGTCCGTGTCTGGACTGGACCTCCGGCCGATCGCGAAGTGTGGGCTGTTCTGTGTGGAGTCGAGTGGAGACAGTCTGAAGTTGAGCGATCTCGGGATTGTGTGCTCGTTGGAGGCAGAATACTCGCAACCACTGATCAAATCGAACGGAAGGCCGATTTCGATTGAATTGTGCACATTCAACACGACGACGAGCGGAACAGCGCGACTGGCTCATCCACTCGTCCAGCTGGTCCCTCCGTCTGGCGGTGTTGTTCCGTCGGCTGCTTTCACTCTCTCCTCTGTCTCCTTCTCAGACTTCCAAACACGATCAGACCCACTTGTGGTTGGAAACACGGACGGAACGATTTCAGTTGTAGGGGACGACGTTCACGAGATGCTCGTGCTCGTCAGAGATCAAAGGAACGCTGGTTCGAGTGAAGACATCAGGGCTGAGCACTGCGATCACAGAAGATCTTTGGAGTGGGAGTTTCGACGCGAGCACAGAAGCAGGGTGGTTTTATGGCCAGGATCGTTCTCTTGTTTCAACCAACGAACTGTTTGAGCTGTCTCTTCTTCTGTTTCTGGGGACTGTACCTTCAGGAACAGTTTTTGTGAGTGATTCTGCTCACTCCAGCCCACATCCGAACTGCGGGTCGTCGAGAGTCGGCTGTTCCAGTTTCGATTCTGGTGTTGCGTCGTCGTCGAAGTTTTCGATCTCCACAATCACTCTCTCGCCGATGCGAAATGTCAAGATTGTTTGAAGCATCGTCGTCGTTCACAATTGAATCGCCGACCAGTCCATCCTCTATCACCCTGAAGGAAGAGTCCCAATTCAAAATCAGTGCATCTTCTGCCGTTCTGTTGTTGTCCTCGCTTCAAATGGAAATCGATTCCTCTTGCTCGTCTTCTCCGCTCTTCGTGGCATCGAAGGGCACGCTGCATCTCTCGTCGTGAGATCGGGACAGACACAAAGACACTGATCCCTCCTTCTGTGACAGTGCTGATGGAAGTGTTGGGTGAAGGAACATTGCAGTTGACGACATCGACGATCAAAAACGTGGAATTCACACATGCGAGCGAGGGATCGGCGATCCTCCTCCACACAAGCGCCACATTCTCGACAAACTCAGTGAACGTCTTCAGTGGAATCTGGTCGAACGGGACCGGTTCGCACATTTTTGTGAACTCAGCTGATCTCAGCGAAACAGCCATCAACGAGACCATTCTTCCTTTCAACGCCACACTTTCCCCAACTGCGGACTCTCTCTTCTCGGAGATTGACAAGAATCGCTTCTTCGGAAAAGACGGATTGGATGAGTGGAGTCTTCTGTATTTGTGGCATCCACACACAAGTGGAACAGTGCACATCAACACCGCTGGACAAGATCATCCGAACTGTGGAACCACTCAGCTTCCTTGCTCATCGATTGTGGAATCTCAGAGCAAACTGAAGGGCGAACAGAAGTTGATGAATCTGGACACGAAATCAGTATTGTCGAGTGAGCTGGTGTCGACGATGACGGAATGGACTCTGACTCAGTCGAGTGGTGGCTCTCTTTGGATTGAGGGAGAAGGACAGCTGATGATTTTGAGCAATCCATCGAAACTGACACTGTCTGGAATCTCGATGGAGTTTGGGACGCTGAAGGAAGGTCGAACAAGTTCAGTGATGTTGATTGAAGAAGGATGGATGATTCTGTCTTTGTGTGAGATTGGAGATGGGTTGACTGAACTTGGGATCTCGTTTGGCAGAGTGTGTGGAGGAGTCTGACGATTGGTGGGACAAAGATGAATCTTGTGTCTTCAACCGCTCCACTCTTCTCGACGGAGTCTGGGTCGCTGATTGTTGAAGAATCGTGCACAATCACTCATCCTGCCTCATCTCGCACGAAACCACTTTTGTCGATCTCGGGTGGATCAGCGAGTCTGACCTCGACGACGATCCCACCAATCACACTCTCGTCATCGAACAGTTTGATTTCCGTTTCTGGAAGTGGATCGTTGAGTGTTTGCGATGTTGACTTTGAGTCGATGGAGAATTCTGGATCAGGAGCAGTTCTTCACTTTTCTTCGTCTGGATGTCTTTGGCTCGGACAGGAGTGAATCTGAATGGAAGCAGTTGTGGCTCGTCTGGGAAGGGTCGGAGTCTGTTCATCACTCGAACCGATGCGTTCACATCGAACAACCTGCACTTGAATGATGTTACTGTCGCGCAACCCC